>RXON01003386.1:0-147661 GCA_009667805.1 Leptobrachium leishanense
CTTATCTCACCTGTATCTCTGTGATATATTACCAGACGCGACACTCCTTATCACACCCCTATCCCTGTTTTATATTACCAGATGCAGCGCTTCTTATTTCACCCGTATCCCTGCGATATATTACCATATGCAGCGCTCCTTATCTCACCCATATCCCTGTGATATATTACCAGACGCGACGCTCCTTATCACACCCCTATCCCTGTGATATATTACCAGACGCGGCGCTCCTTATCTCAACGTTATCCGAACACAGCACTCTTTATCTCACCGTATCCCTGTGATATATTACCAGACACAGCGCTCCTTATCTCACCGTATCCCTGTGATATATTACCAGACACGGCGCTCCTTATCTCACCGTATCCCTGTGATATATTACCAGACACGGCGCTCCTTATCTCACCGTATCCCTGTGATATATTACCAGACGCGGCGCTCCTTATCTCACCGTATCCCTGTGATATATTACCAGACGCGGCGCTCCTTATCTCACCGTATCCCTGTGATATATTACCAGACGCGGCGCTCCTTATCTCACCGTATCCCTGTGATATATTACCAGACACGGCGCTCCTTATCTCACCGTATCCCTGTGATATATTACCAGACACAGCGCTCCTTATCTCACCGTATCCCTGTGATATATTACCAGACACGGCGCCTTTCTCACCGTATCCCTGTGATATATTACCAGACGCCGCGCTCCTTATCTCACCGTAATCCCTGTGATATATTACCAGACACCGGGCGCGCCTTATCTCACCGTATCCCTGTGATATATTACCAGACGCTCGCTTATCTCACCGTATCCCTGTGATATATTACCAGACACGGCGCTCCTTATCTCACCGTATCCCTGTGATATATTACCAGACGCGGCACTCCTTATCTCAACGTTATCCGAACACAGCACTCCTTATCTCACCCGTATCCTTGTGATATATTACCAGACGCGGCGCTCCTTATCTCACCGTATCCCTGTGATATATTACCAGACACGGCGCGCCTTATCTCTTTTTTTTTTTTTTTTTTTTTTTTGAAATTTTAGAAAATTACAATGAAAAGAAGATCACGAAATCAAACTAGGTATGGCCATACTGTGCCAGCAATAACAATAACAATGCCGAAGGTAATTTGCGATGGGCAAGTGACAACAGCGCGGAGTTAGACTTAAGGCGTAAAATAAAACAAAGCATAAAAATAGTCCAACAAAGCATGGAAAGCGCAAAAAGAGGCCTTGTGGTAAATACGAAAAAACGATGCCAAGAGTCCAGAACAGTCGTTAGTCCAGAATAAACAGCGTGGGGGGGGAGAAAAGAGTTCAACCGGGTTGCACCTCTGGGAAATCCAGCGGGAGACCTGCCGCTTTAAGGTCGGCCCAAGCCGTCGCCGGATCCGTGAGCGTGTACGGGACGTTAGCAAAAGTCACAACAGGGAGCCAGCCAGGCCCCATCTATATCGGATTCCCTTCCTGCGGAGAGCAGCAGTCACGTCTCTAAAACGCCTACGGGCCATTAAGGTTAAGAATGGGAGGTCGTGGTATAAGGCAAGTGTAGAGCCTTCAAACTGTACAGGGTCCGGGCACCAGGGGTGGTCATAAGCTTCACCTTCAGGGACACATCTCGGAAAGACACTACAACATCCTTAGGCGTACCCTTACCAGCCGTCGTCGGACGCCGGATCCGAAACACCGAACCCACCACCTCAGGTGTGTCGGGGGACAGTCCAGCAACTTGTAGTACCAAGCGGGTCACATAGGGTTGTAAGTCCTCAGCTGGCACTGAATCCGGAATGCCCCTGACCCTAATATTCCTGCGCCGGTGTCTGGACTCCAACGTCTCCACCGAGCGGGACAAAATCTCAACCTGAGATCGAAGAGCAGCCAACTGACCGTGGAGGAGTGTTTGGTCTGCAACTACTTCTGCGGCCGTCGCTTTCACCTCTGCCACCTGTGCGCGTATCTCTCCCACCTCCACTCGAACCGCCGCTACCTCTCAGGTCTCCACATGTCCCTGATGTCTTCCATTAATCTGCGAAGGTCACCCTTCGTGGAGGGAAGATGGTCATCTCCTCCCAGGGAGGGAATCACAGGCAAGCCTTTTCCTGACCATACGACCCGGCCTGATCCTCTGGCACACTGGATTTCGGCGTCGATCCCTGTCGCTGACCTGACGTCCCGCTACCGTCTGCGGAGAGTTGTTGGTCCTCATCAGAATCCCCCTCCGAAGACCCCCGAGTGGGCGCTTGGGCCGTCTCAGAAGCCGCTGACGCAGCTTTACGCTTTTTCTGCGCCCTTTTTTTTGCGGCAGCCGAAAGGGGTCGCATACCCTGAGATTGTGATGGGGGAGTAATCCACGACACTCCAGAGTCACCTCCGCGTGGCCAAGAGCAATCTTCGTCAGCAGGCGATCCATATCCCGGAGGGAGAGAGGAAGAAGCCATGGCACCTATGTTCAGCAACCCACCTGACAAGGAATCTCGGATGTCCCGCTGTCGAGGACCCCTCTTCTGAGTTGGACGTGTGGGCATTCTCAATCGTCGCCAGGTATGGGGAAGCAGGGCTTAAGGAAACTCCGCTGGGGCGCCCGAGGACATCCAAAATGGCCGCAAGTGCTAGGCCCAAATCTCCCCCTGACCAGAAAAACAGCCGTGCGGCGCTCCAATTGTGGAGAAACGATAACCCCGGGTCCAGGTCGGGTCCCTGATGGCAACCAGGTGCAGTAATTGGGCAAACGAGCAGTAAGTTCAGCTGTACAGCCGAGTCTGCAGCGGAGCTGCCTGAAAACGTGTCGCTCGTTGCCGCGTTGCCGCGGTTAGCTCCGCCCCCCGGCGCGCCTTATCTCACCATATCCCTGTGATATATTACCAGACACAGCGCGCCTTATCTCACCGTATCCCTGTGATATATTACCAGACACAGCACGCCTTATCTCACCGTATCCCTGTGCTATATTACCAGATGCGGCGCTCCTTATCTCACCGTATCCCTGTGATATATTACCAGACGCAGCGCTCCTTATCTCAACGTTATCCGAACACAGCACTCCTTATCTCACCGTATCCCTGTGATATATTACCAGACACAGCGCTCCTTATCTCACCGTATCCCTGTGATATATTACCAGACGTGGCGCTCCTTATCTCACCGTATCCCTGTGATATATTACCAGACACAGCGCTCCTTATCTCACCGTATCCCTGTGATATATTACCAGACACGGTACTCCTTATCTCACCCGTATCCCTGTGATATATTACCAGACGCGGCACTCCTTATCTCAACGTTATCCGAACACAGTGCTCCTTATCTCACCTGTATCCCTGTGATATATTACCAGACGCAGCGCTCCTTATCTCACCCGTATCCCTCTGATATATTACCAGACGCGACGCTCCTTATCTCACCCGTATCCCTGTGATACATTACCAGACGCGGTGCTCCTTATTTCAACATTATCCAAACACATCGCTCCTTATCTCACCTGTATCCCTGTGATATATTACCAGACGCAGCGCTCTTTTTCTCACCGTATCCCTGTGATAATATTACCATATGCAGCGCTCCTTATCTCACCCGTATCCCTGTGATATATTACCAGACGCGGCACTCCTTATCTCAACGTTATCCGAACACAGCGCTCCTTATCTCACCCGTATCCCTGTGATATATTACCAGACGCGGCACTCCTTATCTCAACGTTATCCGAACACAGCGCTCCTTATCTCACCGTATCCCTGTGATATATTACCAGATGCGGCACTCCTTATCTCAACGTTATCTGAACACAGCACTCCTTATCTCACCCGTATCCTTGTGATATATTACCAGACGCAGCGCTCCTTATCTCACCTGTATCCCTGTGATATATTACCAGACGCAGCGCTCCTTATCTCACCGTATCCCTGTGATATATTACCAGACACAGCGCGCCTTATCTCACCCGTATCCCTGTGATATATTACCAGACGCAGCGCTCTTTATCTCACCCGTATCCCTGTGATATATTACCATATGCAGCGCTCCTTATCTCACCCGTATCCCTGTGATATATTACCAGACGCGGCACTCCTTATCTCAACGTTATCCGAACACAGCGCTCCTTATCTCACCGTATCCCTGTGATATATTACCAGACGCGGCGCTCCTTATCTCACCAGTATCCCTGATATATTACCAGACGTGGCGCTCCTTATCTCAACGTTATCCGAACACAGCGCTCCTTATCTCATTGTATCCCTGTAATATATTACCAGACGCGGCGCTCCTTATCTCACCCATATCCCTGTGATATATTACCAGACGCGGCGCTCCTTATCTCACCCGTATCCCTGTGATATATTACCAGACACGGCGCGCCTTATCTCTTTTTTTTTTATTGAAATTTTAGAAAATTACAATGAAAAGAAGATCACGAAATCAAACTAGGTATGGCCATACTGTGCCAGCAATAAATAACAAAAAAGAACTGGTAATAAGGCCGAAGGTAATTTGCGATGGGCAAGTGACAACAGCGCGGAGTTAGACTTAAGGCGTAAAATAAAACAAAGCATAAAAATAGTCCAACAAAGCATGGAAAGCGCAAAAAGAGGCCCTTGTGGTAATATACGAAAAAACGATGCAAGAGTCCAGAACAGTCGTTAGTCCAGAATAAACAGCGTGGGGGGGGAAAAGAGTTCAACCGGGTTGCACCTCTGGGAAATCCAGCGGGAGACCTGCCGCTTTAAGGTCGGCCCAAGCCGTCGCCGGATCCGTGAGCGTGTACGGGACGTTAGCAAAAGTCACAACAGGGAGCCAGCCAGGCCCCATCTATATCGGATTCCCTTCCTGCGGAGAGCAGCAGTCACGTCTCTAAAACGCCTACGGGCCATTAAGGTTAAGAATGGGAGGTCGTGGTATAAGGCAAGTGTAGAGCCTTCAAACTGTACAGGGTCCCGGGCACCAGGGGTGGTCATAAGCTTCACCTTCAGGGACACATCTCGGAAAGACACTACAACATCCTTAGGCGTACCCTTACAGCAGCCGTCGGACGCCGGATCCGAAACACCGAACCCACCACCTCAGGTGTGTCGGGGGACAGTCCAGCAACTTGTAGTACCAAGCGGGTCACATAGGGTTGTAAGTCCTCAGCTGGCACTGAATCCGGAATGCCCCTGACCCTAATATTCCTGCGCCGGTGTCTGGACTCCAACGTCTCCACCGAGCGGGACAAAATCTCAACCTGAGATCGAAGAGCAGCCAACTGACCGTGGAGGAGTGTTTGGTCTGCAACTACTTCTGCGGCCGTCGCTTTCACCTCTGCCACCTGTGCGCGTATCTCTCCCACCTCCACTCGAACCGCCGCTACCTCAGGTCTCCACATGTCCCTGATGTCTTCCATTAATCTGCGAAGGTCACCCTTCGTGGAGGGAAGATGGTCATCTCCTCCCAGGGAGGGAATCACAGGCAAGCCCTTTTCTGACCATACGACCCGGCCTGATCCTCTGGCACACTGGATTTCGGCGTCGATCCCTGTCGCTGACCTGACGTCCCGCTACCGTCTGCGGAGAGTTGTTGGTCCTCATCAGAATCCCCCTCCGAAGACCCCCGAGTGGGCGCTTGGGCCGTCTCAGAAGCCGCTGACGCAGCTTTACGCTTTTTCTGCGCCCTTTTTTTTGCGGCAGCCGAAAGGGGTCGCATACCCTGAGATTGTGATGGGGGAGTAATCCACGACACTCCAGAGTCACCTCCGCGTGGCCAAGAGCAATCTTCGTCAGCAGGCGATCCATATCCCGGAGGGAGAGAGGAAGAAGCCATGGCACCTATGTTCAGCAACCCACCTGACAAGGAATCTCGGATGTCCCGCTGTCGAGGACCCCTCTTCTGAGTTGGACGTGTGGGCATTCTCAATCGTCGCCAGGTATGGGGAAGCAGGGCTTAAGGAAACTCCGCTGGGGCGCCCGAGGACATCCAAAATGGCCGCAAGTGCTAGGCCCAAATCTCCCCCTGACCAGAAAAAAACAGCCGTGCGGCGCTCCAATTGTGGAGAAACGATAACCCCGGGTCCAGGTCGGGTCCCTGATGGCAACCAGGTGCAGTAATTGGGCAAACGAGCAGTAAGTTCAGCTGTACAGCCGAGTCTGCAGCGGAGCTGCCTGAAAACGTGTCCGCTCGTTGCCGGGGTAGCTCCGCCCCCCGGCGCGCCTTATCTCACCGTATCCTGTGATATATTACCAGACACAGCGCGCCTTATCTCACCGTATCCCTGTGATATATTACCGACACAGCAGCACGCCTTATCTCACCGTATCCCTGTGATATATTACCAGACACGGCGCTCCTTATCTCACCGTATCCCTGTGATATATTACCAGACGTGGCGCTCCTTATCTCAACGTTATTCGAACACAGCGCTCCTTATCTCACCTGTATACCTGTGATATATTACCCAACACAGTGCTCCTTATCTCACCGTATCCCTGCGATATATTACCAGACGCGGCGCTCCTTATCTCACCAGTATCCCTGTGATATATTACCAGACACAGTCGCCTCTTATCTCACCGTATCCCTGTGATATATTACCAGACACGGTATTCCTTGATTCACCTGTATCCCTGTGATATATTACCGAGACGCGGCACTCCTTATCTCACGTTATCCGAACACAGTGCTCCTTATCTCACCTGTATCCCTGTGATATATTACCAGACGCAGCGCTCCTTATCTCACCCGTATCCCTCTGATATATTACCAGACGCGACGCTCCTTATCTCACCCGTATCCCTGTGATACATTACCAGACGCGGTGCTCCTTATTTCAACATTATCCAAACACATCGCTCCTTATCTCACCTGTATCCCTGTGATATATTACCAGACGCAGCGCTCTTTATCTCACCCGTATCCCTGTGATATATTACCATATGCAGCGCTCCTTATCTCACCCGTATCCCTGTGATATATTACCAGACGCGGCACTCCTTATCTCAACGTTATCGACACAGCGCTCCTTATCTCACCCGTATCCCTGTGATATATTACCAGACGCGGCACTCCTTATCTCAACATTATCCGAACACAGCGCTCCTTATCTCACCGTATCCCTGTGATATATTACCAGATGCGGCACTCCTTATCTCAACGTTATCTGAACACAGCGCTCCTTATCTCACCCGTATCCTTGTGATATATTACCAGACGCGGCGCTCCTTATCTCACCCGTATCCCTGTGATATATTACCAGACACGGCGCGCCTTATCTTTTTTTTTTTTTTTTTTTATTGAAATTTTAGAAAATTACAATGAAAAGAAGATCACGAAATCAAACTAGGTATGGCCATACTGTGCCAGCAATAACAATAACAAAAGAACTGGTAATAAGGCCGAAGGTAATTTGCGATGGGCAAGTGACAACAGCGCGGAGTTAGACTTAAGGCGTAAAATAAAACAAAGCATAAAAATAGTCCAACAAAGCATGGAAAGCGCAAAAAGAGGCCCTTGTGGTAATACGAAAAAACGATGCCAAGAGTCCAGAACAGTCGTTAGTCCAGAATAAACAGCGTGGGGGGGAGAAAAGAGTTCAACCGGGTTGCACCTCTGGGAAATCCAGCGGGAGACCTGCCGCTTTAAGGTCGGCCCAAGCCGTCGCCGGATCCGTGAGCGTGTACGGGACGTTAGCAAAAGTCACAACAAGGGAGCCAGCCAGGCCCCATCTATATCGGATTCCCTTCCTGCGGAGAGCAGCAGTCACGTCTCTAAAACGCCTACGGGCCATTAAGGTTAAGAATGGGAGGTCGTGGTATAAGGCAAGTGTAGAGCCTTCAAACTGTACAGGGTCCCGGGCACCAGGGGTGGTCATAAGCTTCACCTTCAGGGACACATCTCGGAAAGACACTACAACATCCTTAGGCGTACCCTTACCAGCCGTCGTCGGACGCCGGATCCGAAACACCGAACCCACCACCTCAGGTGTGTCGGGGGACAGTCCAGCAACTTGTAGTACCAAGCGGGTCACATAGGGTTGTAAGTCCTCAGCTGGCACTGAATCCGGAATGCCCCTGACCCTAATATTCCTGCGCCGGTGTCTGGACTCCAACGTCTCCACCGAGCGGGACAAAATCTCAACCTGAGATCGAAGAGCAGCCAACTGACCGTGGAGGAGTGTTTGGTCTGCAACTACTTCTGCGGCCGTCGCTTTCACCTCTGCCACCTGTGCGCGTATCTCTCCCACCTCCACTCGAACCGCCGCTACCTCAGGTCTCCACATGTCCCTGATGTCTTCCATTAATCTGCGAAGGTCACCCTTCGTGGAGGGAAGATGGTCATCTCCTCCCAGGGAGGGAATCACAGGCAAGCCCTTTTCCTGACCATACGACCCGGCCTGATCCTCTGGCACACTGGATTTCGGCGTCGATCCCTGTCGCTGACCTGACGTCCCGCTACCGTCTGCGGAGAGTTGTTGGTCCTCATCAGAATCCCCCTCCGAAGACCCCCGAGTGGGCGCTTGGGCCGTCTCAGAAGCCGCTGACGCAGCTTTACGCTTTTTCTGCGCCCTTTTTTTTGCGGCAGCCGAAAGGGGTCGCATACCCTGAGATTGTGATGGGGGAGTAATCCACGACACTCCAGAGTCACCTCCGCGTGGCCAAGAGCAATCTTCGTCAGCAGACGATCCATATCCCGGAGGGAGAGAGGAAGAAGCCATGGCACCTATGTTCAGCAACCCACCTGACAAGGAATCTCGGATGTCCCGCTGTCGAGGACCCCTCTTCTGAGTTGGACGTGTGGGCATTCTCAATCGTCGCCAGGTATGGGGAAGCAGGGCTTAAGGAAACTCCGCTGGGGCGCCCGAGGACATCCAAAATGGCCGCAAGTGCTAGGCCCAAATCTCCCCCTGACCAGAAAAAACAGCCGTGCGGCGCTCCAATTGTGGAGAAACGATAACCCCGGTCCAGGTCGGGTCCCTGATGGCAACCAGGTGCAGTAATTGGGCAAACGAGCAGTAAGTTCAGCTGTACAGCCGAGTCTGCAGCGGAGCTGCCTGAAAACGTGCGCTCGTTGCCGCGGTTAGCTCCGCCCCCCCGGCGCGCCTTATCTCACCGTATCCCTGTGATATATTACCAGACACAGCGCGCCTTATCTCACCGTATCCCTGTGCTATATTACCAGATGCGGCGCTCCTTATCTCACCGTATCCCTGTGATATATTACAGACGCAGCGCTCCTTATCTCAACGTTATCCGAACACAGCACTCCTTATCTCACCGTATCCCTGTGATATATTACCAGACACAGCGCTCCTTATCTCACCGTATCCCTGTGATATATTACCAGACGTGGCTCCTTATCTCACCGTATCCCTGTGATATATTACCAGACACACAGCGCTCCTTATCTCACCGTATCCCTGTGATATATTACCAGACACGGTACTCCTTATCTCACCCGTATCCCTGTGATATATTACCAGACGCGGCACTCCTTATCTCAACGTTATCCGAACACAGTGCTCCTTATCTCACCTGTATCCCTGTGATATATTACCAGACGCAGCGCTCCTTATCTCACCCGTATCCCTCTGATATATTACCAGACGCGACGCTCCTTATCTCACCCATATCCCTGTGATACATTACCAGACGCGGTGCTCCTTATTTCAACATTATCCAAACACATCGCTCCTTATCTCACCTGTATCCCTGTGATATATTACCAGACGCAGCGCTCTTTATCTCACCCGTATCCCTGTGATATATTACCATATGCAGCGCTCCTTATCTCACCCGTATCCCTGTGATATATTACCAGACGCGGCACTCCTTATCTCAACGTTATCCGAACACAGCGCTCCTTATCTCACCCGTATCCCTGTGATATATTACCAGACGCGGCACTCCTTATCTCAACGTTATCCGAACACAGCGCTCCTTATCTCACCGTATCCCTGTGATATATTACCAGATGCGGCACTCCTTATCTCAACGTTATCTGAACACAGCGCTCCTTATCTCACCCGTATCCTTGTGATATATTACCAGACGCAGCGCTCCTTATCTCACCTGTATCCCTGTGATATATTACCAGACGCAGCGCTCCTTATCTCACCGTATCCCTGTGATATATTACCAGATACAGCGCGCCTTATCTCACCCGTATCCCTGTGATATATTACCAGACGCAGCGCTCTTTATCTCACCCGTATCCCTGTGATATATTACCATATGCAGCGCTCCTTATCTCACCCGTATCCCTGTGATATATTACCAGACGCGGCACTCCTTATCTCAACGTTATCCGAACACAGCGCTCCTTATCTCACCGTATCCCTGTGATATATTACCAGACGCGGCGCTCCTTATCTCACCAGTATCCCTGATATATTACCAGACGTGGCGCTCCTTATCTCAACGTTATCCGAACACAGCGCTCCTTATCTCATTGTATCCCTGTAATATATTACCAGACGCGGCGCTCCTTATCTCACCCATATCCCTGTGATATATTACCAGACGCGGCGCTCTTATTACCCGTATCCCTGTGATATTACAGACACGGCGCGCCTTATTTTTTTTTTTTTTTATTGAAATTTTAGAAAATTACAATGAAAAGAAGATCACGAAATCAAACTAGGTATGGCCATACTGTGCCAGCAATAACAATAACAAAAGAACTGGTAATAAGGCCGAAGGTAATTTGCGATGGGCAAGTGACAACAGCGCGGAGTTAGACTTAAGGCGTAAAATAAAACAAAGCATAAAAATAGTCCAACAAAGCATGGAAAGCGCAAAAAGAGGCCCTTGTGGTAAATACGAAAAAACGATGCCAAGAGTCCAGAACAGTCGTTAGTCCAGAATAAACAGCGTGGGGGGGGAGAAAAGAGTTCAACCGGGTTGCACCTCTGGGAAATCCAGCGGGAGACCTGCCGCTTTAAGGTCGGCCCAAGCCGTCGCCGGATCCGTGAGCGTGTACGGGACGTTAGCAAAAGTCACAACAAGGGAGCCAGCCAGGCCCCATCTATATCGGATTCCCTTCCTGCGGAGAGCAGCAGTCACGTCTCTAAAACGCCTACGGGCCATTAAGGTTAAGAATGGGAGGTCGTGGTATAAGGCAAGTGTAGAGCCTTCAAACTGTACAGGGTCCCGGGCACCAGGGGTGGTCATAAGCTTCACCTTCAGGGACACATCTCGGAAAGACACTACAACATCCTTAGGCGTACCCTTACCAGCCGTCGTCGGACGCCGGATCCGAAACACCGAACCCACCACCTCAGGTGTGTCGGGGGACAGTCCAGCAACTTGTAGTACCAAGCGGGTCACATAGGGTTGTAAGTCCTCAGCTGGCACTGAATCCGGAATGCCCCTGACCCTAATATTCCTGCGCCGGTGTCTGGACTCCAACGTCTCCACCGAGCGGGACAAAATCTCAACCTGAGATCGAAGAGCAGCCAACTGACCGTGGAGGAGTGTTTGGTCTGCAACTACTTCTGCGGCCGTCGCTTTCACCTCTGCCACCTGTGCGCGTATCTCTCCCACCTCCACTCGAACCGCCGCTACCTCAGGTCTCCACATGTCCCTGATGTCTTCCATTAATCTGCGAAGGTCACCCTTCGTGGAGGGAAGATGGTCATCTCCTCCCAGGGAGGGAATCACAGGCAAGCCCTTTTCCTGACCATACGACCCGGCCTGATCCTCTGGCACACTGGATTTCGGCGTCGATCCCTGTCGCTGACCTGACGTCCCGCTACCGTCTGCGGAGAGTTGTTGGTCCTCATCAGAATCCCCCTCCGAAGACCCCCGAGTGGGCGCTTGGGCCGTCTCAGAAGCCGCTGACGCAGCTTTACGCTTTTTCTGCGCCCTTTTTTTTGCGGCAGCCGAAAGGGGTCGCATACCCTGAGATTGTGATGGGGGAGTAATCCACGACACTCCAGAGTCACCTCCGCGTGGCCAAGAGCAATCTTCGTCAGCAGACGATCCATATCCCGGAGGGAGAGAGGAAGAAGCCATGGCACCTATGTTCAGCAACCCACCTGACAAGGAATCTCGGATGTCCCGCTGTCGAGGACCCCTCTTCTGAGTTGGACGTGTGGGCATTCTCAATCGTCGCCAGGTATGGGGAAGCAGGGCTTAAGGAAACTCCGCTGGGGCGCCCGAGGACATCCAAAATGGCCGCAAGTGCTAGGCCCAAATCTCCCCCTGACCAGAAAAAACAGCCGTGCGGCGCTCCAATTGTGGAGAAACGATAACCCCGGGTCCAGGTCGGGTCCCTGATGGCAACCAGGTGCAGTAATTGGGCAAACGAGCAGTAAGTTCAGCTGTACAGCCGAGTCTGCAGCGGAGCTGCCTGAAAACGTGTCCGCTCGTTGCCGCGGTTAGCTCCGCCCCCCCGGCGCGCCTTATCTCACCGTATCCCTGTGATATATTACCAGACACAGCGCGCCTTATCTCACCGTATCCCTGTGATATATTACCAGACACAGCACGCCTTATCTCACCGTATCCCTGTGCTATATTACCAGATGCGGCGCTCCTTATCTCACCGTATCCCTGTGATATATTACCAGATGCAGCGCTCCTTATCTCAACGTTATCCGAACACAGCACTCCTTATCTCACCGTATCCCTGTGATATATTACCAGACACAGCGCTCCTTATCTCACCGTATCCCTGTGATATATTACCAGACACGGTACTCCTTATCTCACCCGTATCCCTGTGATATATTACCAGACGCGGCACTCCTTATCTCAACGTTATCCGAACACAGTGCTCCTTATCTCACCTGTATCCCTGTGATATATTACCAGACGCAGCGCTCCTTATCTCACCCGTATCCCTCTGATATATTACCAGACGCGATGCTCCTTATCTCACCCGTATCCCTGTGATACATTACCAGACGCGGTGCTCCTTATTTCAACATTATCCAAACACATCGCTCCTTATCTCACCTGTATCCCTGTGATATATTACCAGACGCAGCGCTCTTTATCTCACCCGTATCCCTGTGATATATTACCATATGCAGCGCTCCTTATCTCACCCGTATCCCTGTGATATATTACCAGACGCGGCACTCCTTATCTCAACGTTATCCGAACACAGCGCTCCTTATCTCACCCGTATCCCTGTGATATATTACCAGACGCGGCACTCCTTATCTCAATGTTATCCGAACACAGCGTTCCTTATCTCACCGTATCCCTGTGATATATTACCAGACGCGGCACTCCTTATCTCAACGTTATCTGAACACAGCGCTCCTTATCTCACCCGTATCCTTGTGATATATTACCAGACGCAGCGCTCCTTATCTCACCTGTATCTCTGTGATATATTACCAGACGCGACACTCCTTATCACACCCCTATCCCTGTTTTATATTACCAGATGCAGCGCTTCTTATTTCACCCGTATCCCTGCAATATATTACCAGACGCAGCGCTCCTTATCTCACCCATATCCCTGTGATATATTACCAGACGCGACGCTCCTTATCACACCCCTATCCCTGTTTTATATTACCAGACGCAGCGCTTCTTATTTCACCCGTATCCCTGCGATATATTACCAGACGCAGCGCTCCTTATCTCACCCGTATCCCTGTGATATATTACCAGACGCGGCGCTCCTTATCTCAATGTTATCCAAACACAGCGCTCCTTATCTCACCGTATCCCTGTGATATATTACCAGACGTGGCGCTCCTTATTTCACCCGTATCCCTGTGATATATTAGACACAGCGCTCATTATCTCACCCGTATCCCTATTATTTATTACCCGACACAGCACTCCTTAGCTCACCTGCATCCGTCATGTGATATTACCAGAAACAGCGCTCCTTCTCACCCGTATCCCTGTGATATATTACCAGACACAGCGCTCCTTATCTCCCCCGTATCTCTGTGATGTGATATATTACCAGAAACAGCGCGACTTATCTCACCTGCATCCCTGTCATATTTTACCAGACACAGCGCTCCTCACCCGTATCCCTGTGATGTTACCAGACACAGCGCTCCTTCTCACCCGTATCCGTGTGATATATTACCAGACACCATGCTCCTTATCTCACCTGTATCCCAGGAAGTGTGAGATATAAGGAGTGCTGTATCTGGTAATATCTCACACCTCCTGGGATACAGGTGAGAGAAGAAGTTTTGTGTCTGGTAATAGATGACAGGGATACAGGTGAGATAAGGAGTGCTGTATCTGGTAATCTTACCCATATCCCTGTGATGATATATTACCAGAGACAGAGCTCCTTATCTCACCTGTATCCCTGGAGGTTTGATATATGACCCACACACAGCGCTCCTTATCTCACCTGTATCCTTGGAGGTTTGATATATGACCCACACACAGCGCTACTTATCTCACCTGTATCCTTGGAGGTTTGATATGACCCAGACGCAGCGCTCCTGATCTCATCTGTATCCTTGGAGGCTTGATATATGACCCAGACGCAGCTCTCCTTATCTCACCTGTATCCTGGAGGTTTGATAAATTACACAGCTCTCCTTAACTCAACAGTTTGTAACTGCAAATCCCCCCTTAGCTTCCCCATTTTCTGAGTGGACTACGAGGCAGGCGCTGAACCTAACACGCCGTCACAAGCATCCCTTCCATAAAGCCCAGATGACTCCATTGAGGCTTCTGCTGCCGGGTCACATGGCTGACAAGATCTCTCCTCTCGCGAGATTCTGCAGGTCCGCAGAGTGATCGCGGAGGGAGACTGGGGACTTTTTTGCCCCACTCTGCTCCCTGCTTTACAGAAACGGCAGATTGGGCCGCCGTTCTTGCCAAAGGATGAGAGGTGAGTATTTGGGGGGTGGGGGTTCAAGCTGCTGCTGATTCGGCAGAAAGTCTAAGGCTGGCGGGACACGAGCGTTTTGAGAGAATGGAAGGAACGTCCGTGAAAGTGGGCGTTCCTTGCACTCTCTGCGCTCAGCGTACAAAGCGCGATCCTGCTATGGAGAATCGCGCTTTGTATCCTGTCAGCGTCCGTTTAGCTTTTTGACGGTGAGGGCTTTTTCACGTCCGGTGGATGGGCTTCCCTGTCAAAAACCCACGGACGCAGGGAAGTGCGGGCGCACACGAGCCGTAAATACACTCGTGTGCCGGGGGCCTAAGCTGTAGCAAACCTTTTCAGTTAGCGGCTGCGTTACCATATTAGCGTTAGGACTATGTGATCCTAACGCTAGTTACTCTCTGCTTACACTTTGTGCTCCCCATGTTGAGTATAGGGAACGTAAAGCACAGTAACCTCGCTCTAAAAAGCGCTAATACCGATTCGCTAATAGGTTTTTTAAGGCGTTATTGTTACGCACAGATCAGGTCCCGATCACTATCACCTCACTTAACCTAACGGTAACGTTCACTTCTGTCAGCGCCAGCGCCCTCAGAATATAAGCGGTTATTATCAGACATGGGACACCCAGAGGCATTTTTTGGTAGTTTGCTGCTTTTCGCGGGTACAGATTGCGCTATGGGCGGTTTGGAAGAATGTAAAAGGGTTCAAAGTGTAACAGACGACGGGTGAGAGTGTGGGGGCTGCAGAAGAACATAACAGGGTGTAAAAGGTGCTTTTATTACAAAGATTAGAATTCGAGGCACCCTGCGATGTAAACTTGGTCCGTTTAACCCTTAAATGTATCCTAATTGCCATTAATTTATTTACTGCACCATATTCTGTATCGGCAGGCCGAGGCATCCCTTTCTCTGGGCAGGTCGAGGCATCCCTTTCTCTGGGCAGGCCGAGGCATCCCTTCCTCTGGGCAGGCCGAGGCATACCTTCCTCTGGGCAGGCCGAGGCATACCTTCCTCTGGGCGGATCGAGGTATCCCTTCCTCTGGGCGGGTCGAGGAATCCCTTCCTCTGGGCGGGTCGAGGAATCCCTTCCTCTGGGCGGGTCGAGGAATCCCTTCCTCTGGGCGGGTCGAGGAATCCCTTCCTCTGGGCGGGTCGAGGAATCCCTTCCTCTGGGCGGGTCGAGGAATCCCTTCCTCTGGAAGGGCCGAGGCATCCCTTTCTCTGGGCGGGTCGAGGAATCCCTTCCTCTGGGCGGGTCGAGGAATCCCTTCCTCTGGGCGGGTCGAGGAATCCCTTCCTCTGGGCGGGTCGAGGAATCCCTTTCTCTGGAAGGGCCGAGGCATCCCTTTCTCTGGGCGGGTCGAGGAATCCCTTCCTCTGGGCGGGTCGAGGAATCCCTTCCTCTGGGCGGGTCGAGGAATCCCTTCCTCTGGGCGGGTCGAGGAATCCCTTCCTCTGGAAGGGCCGAGGCATCCCTTTCTCTGGGCAGGGCAAGAGGACCCTCTCTCTGGGCGGGTCGAGGAATCCCCTCCTCTGGGCGGGTCGAGGAATCCGCTCCTCTGGGCGGGTCGAGGAATCCCCTCCTCTGGGCGGGTCGAGGAATCCCTTCCTCTGGGCGGGTCAAGGAATCCCTTTCTCTGGAAGGGCCGAGGCATCCCTTTCTCTGGGCGGGTCGAGGAATCCCTTCCTCTGGGCGGGTCGAGGAATCCCTTTCTCTGGAAGGGCCGAGGCATCCCTTTCTCTGGGCAGGGCAAGAGGACCCTCTCTCTGGGCGGGTCGAGGAATCCCCTCCTCTGGGCGGGTCAAGGAATCCCCTCCTCTGGGCGGGTCGAGGAATCCCCTCCTCTGGGCGGGTCGAGGAATCCCTTCCTCTGGGCGGGTCGAGGAATCCCTTCCTCTGGGCGGGTCGAGGAATCCCTTTGACTGGGCAGAGGCTTCAGAGAAGGCATAAAACATCAGGATGAACAAGCAGATGTCAGGTGACTTCTCCAACCCGCAGGTTGATGATCATAAGCAAGATAACTTCTCCAACCTGGCAAACAACAGTAAGACATCATATGGATTCTCCAACTCATGAATGGGCAATCAGATGTCAGCTTCTTCAACCTGAACCTGCCAATGGATAGTAAGACATAAGATGGATTCTCCAACTTGCGAGTGGACCATCAGACATCATAAGACTTCTTCAACTGATCAAGGGGCAAACAAAAGTCAGACAGCCTCTCCAACTTGGTGAAAGACAGTAAGCCATCAGAAGACATCTTCAATCTGCGAGTGGACGATAAAATTCTAATAGCTTCTCCAACCAGTGGGTGAGTGACCAGATGTCTTTTACAACGTGAAGATGGATGGTCAGATGTGATGTAACCAGATGAGTTCTCCAACTTGTGGATTAACAACCTGATCTCAAATGACGTCTTAAACCTGAGAGTAGAATATCAGCTTTTTGTGATGCCTTCTCCGACCAACAAATGGAGGACTTCTCCAGTATGGTGTTAGTGCCTCCATGATGGATATCTCAGTGATCAGTTAGACACCCCGGCGATATCTCCAGAATACCTTTTGATGGAATAAATAGGAGGAATAAAGGAAACCGTCATCACTAAAGGTCTGAGTGTAATAAATGACACAGGACATATTATTCCACACCGGCTTATTTGAAGTACAACCCAATACGGATGAAGGTTTGCACAGAGTGGTCCTCGTCACAGGATGGATTATCAGGAGATGCTCCTCTCTGACGTTGCAAAATTAAGGGGAGTTTGGGGAGCACGTGACAGGATCCCTGTGTGTTTGCAATTAAAGGAGAGTGTCACAGATCTCGCTTGTCCGCCTGTCCTGGCCCTCCAGACACCCCCTTACCAAGATCAGCCCGGCCGCTGAGTTGCTCGGAACTCTGTTCGACCGCGGACATTCCATAATACAAAATGCGTTCACAGTTCCCCTAAATGTACTGGCCGCTGCCGGTACATTTAGGAGACCTGTGGCTGCAGCCCCCCCACCCCCGTGCCTTTGTCCCTCCGGTCCGTCTGCTCCTCCGTCTGGTCACAGCTCCTCTGCGCCACGCCTCGTCTTCATGCTTGCTGAGCCCTGATTGGGCAAAGTCCTGCGCCTGACCTGGATTTTGCCCAATCATCGCTCTAATTCAATATTGAGCCCCGATTGGGCAAAATCCAGGTCAGGTGCAGGACTTTGCCCAATCAGGGCTCAGCATGAAGACGAGGCGTGGAGGCAGAGGAGCCGCGGCCGGACGGAGAAGCAGACAGACCGGAGGAACAGGAGGCTGGGACAGCAGCAGGACAGCAGAGGTAAGGGGGCTGGGGGCTGCAGCTGCCGGTACATTTATGAGACCTGTGAACACATTTTGCATGTTCGACCCCCATTGGTTTGCATTGTGTTTGAGTTTGTAATTGAACATTTCGGCTGTTCTAATGTTCAAATATGAAACGAACGCAGGGGTGTTCGGCCCATCACTAGTTTCAAGACCACTGCGGGCTTCCTTCTGGTCCTCCTCAGGTTCTTATGTGGGTACGTCTGGTTGATTTACATAAATTTGTCTGCCTTGAAAGGGCTGGCAGACTAATCCTTTCAGTCAACCGATGTCAGGGTGCAGCACACAAACTCGCAAACCGTTATCACACACCATTTACACTCAGACTGTGTGCCGCATGGAGAGGATGCCAGCCTCGTGCCCGCAGACTATGGGTGATTATGGCAGAGAATGTTCATAGGGCATTTAGGCATTGCCATACAGTTTGTGATTTGGTTTAAAGTTTATTTCTTTGTTGAACCAGAATAAAGTAATTAGGTTTGTGTAATCTGGATTATGCAAGAATACTATGTCTGTTTAGATCCATTGTCCCATGAATCAGATTGGGACAGTGTTTGCCTTACAAGGCTGACTCACAACTCACACATGCAGCAGATAAACAGACATAGTATTCTTGCATAATCCAGATTACACAAACCTAATTACATTATTCTGGTTCAACAAAGAAATAAACTTTAAACCAAATCACAAACTGTATGGCAATGCCCTATGAACATTCTCTGCCATAATCACCCATAGTCTGCGGGCACGAGGCTGGCATCCTCTCCATGCGGCACACAGTCTATATGTAGTGCGGGCATTGCTGTGAGTGCCCGCGCCAGCCAGTCCCAGAGACCTGGAACACAAATCACTCAAAAGGTGGCGGAGGCTTCCGTCACAGAGCATAAAAAAATAATCCAGCAGCAATTTAGGGCTAAATTACAATCTTCGCGCAAAAACGCTTGCGCAAAGCGTGAATTTTTGCGCCGAGCGTTAAACGTTTGTGCGCGCAAATCACCGCTGGAATTACAATCCTCGCTCATTTTTTTCATCCGTCGAGCAATAACGTGCATAAAACGGACGCGCACAAATGCTCGCACAGTACCGTTGTGCGCAGAAATCAGAGTGCGCACTGTTTTTTTCTCGCAATTCAGCCAATCAGAATTAAGAACCACAATAATCTCACGTTAAGTTTTTAATCTGAGTATATATGCTGCAGCAATAATAAATGCAGACACAACGTCTCCATTTTATTGGTTTGGGTATGAGTAGAATGTGTAACTATACTGTGCTGTGTATTTTTTTGGGCTGGTGTATTTGGGTTCGGCGCGGTTGATAGAATTTGCCATTAACACCAGCTTTTAGGAGTTGCTAAAATTATGCGCAAAGGCTGTGCGTTACAAACTGCGCATAGATTGTAATACCATCCGCGTACCAGCGCACATTCGCTCACAATGTTAAGTATAGGAAGCGCGCAGTACAGTAAGCTCGCAAAGGGTTCGTGCAGGTTCACCCGCAGTAGACGATTGCTCGCAGTTGTTGCGCTAAGTAATACGGCATTCGGCGCAAAGGGTTTTACCCCTCGCGTTAATGGGTTTTTGCGCCGGCGCAAACGTTTGCGCAAAGATTGTAATTTAGCCTTTAATGAGTCCAAGAGTCCATGTCCTCCCTCTCCTGGTATGAAGGGGACACACCGTGACTCGTGAGGTCCAGCAATGGAGGTCGATATGGGTTGTAGATATGGGCAGTGCTTTTTTTCTGGAAAAATAGGTGGGGGTACTCTCACATCCGAGGAAAAACTGATTATTAGGACATGAAAATAGTCCTAATAAACAATAGTTGTAGCTCACGTAAAGGAAGACACTATAAGGCTAGGGTCAGACTAACGCATTTTTACACGCGAACGTAAAAAAGTGCGTCCGAACGCATTGACGTATTTTTTCACGGATTGCGCGAAAACAGTCATATGATGCGCATGTTCGTGCGTGATTTTTTTACGGATCCAAACCAGGAAACTTTTTGCGTCTGGACGTTATGTTGGCCGGACACGAGCAGGGTCTGACGTCTCCAAATCACACAAACACGCCGCTAGTGGACGCAGCGCACTCTGTACGTCAGTACTAGCGGTTCTGCGTTCTCGAAAAAATGCATTCATTTTCCACTTGCGTTGCGCAGCCGGACTTTCGTGCGACCGTACTTCGTATATTGGCCGTCATTGCCCGTCTTTTGCTGCTAGTGCGGCCGTGATTAAGTGCGCCTAAACGCACGTTAAAAGTGCACTGGTCTGACCCCAGCCTAAAAGGGAACCATATTTTTTATTACTGTGTTACTTTAAATGATTTACGACTCAGTGTGTTGCATATTGGCAAGCATTTCAGACTGGGGGTTTTTTGTCTTTTGGATCAACAGCAGTAGGTTGTGTGGGAGAGGCTGAACCCGATGGACGCATGTCTTTTTTCAGCCTATGTAACTATGTATAACTATGTATAACTATGTATTGTTGCAACCCTATGAGGCTTATCCACTAAGTGCCGCTATTGCAAGAAAAATCTGTATTGCAGGGCAGCTAGCTGGTTTTATTATTTATTTTTTTGCAACGCTGGCACTGAGTGGATAATCCCCTAGCATTTGTGAGCACCACAGCAATAAAACTCAAAGTAATGCGCAGTGTGTATGAGCTCCACAGCAATGAAACTCACAGTAATCTGCAGTGTGTATGAGCTCCACAGCAATGACACTCACAGTAATGTGCAGGGTATATGAGCTCCACAACAATGAAACTCCCAGTAATGTGCAGTGTGTATGAGCTCCACAGCAATGACACTCACAGTAATGTGCAGGGTGTATGAGCTCCACAACAATGAAACTCCCAGTAATGCGCAGTGTGTATGAGCTCCACAGCAATGACACTCACAGTAATGCGCAGTGTGTATGAGCTTCACAGTAATGACACCCACAGTAATGCGCAGTGTGTATGAGCTTCACAGCAATGAAAATCACAGTAATGCGCAGTGTATATGAGCTCCACAACAGTAAAACTCCACTATCCACCAAGTACTGTTTGAATAATATTGGGAGACTCAAATGAGAGGGTGTTTGACCTTGAGAACACCCCCACTTGGTGGTAACAGCAGGACCAAGTGAACATACCTGTGTGTGACGTTCTGGGTCTCTGGCGCCCCCTCTGGCAATACTGGACATTGCTTTTAGTTCTGGACATTTGGTTCACGTCCAAGCCTGATCAGTACCTGGACTCCATTGGTTCACCCTGGACCATTTTGTATAAATGGAGACCACTCCCTTAGTAGGGTGCGGTCTCATTCATCCTGGATCAGTCATTCAGCTCATGTCTGGTTTGCCTTGCTCTAGATTCATCCTGAATCTTCTATTCAGTTCAGTCTGTCTTCAAGCTCCTGTCTGGTTTGCCTTGGTCTAATTTTATCCTGTTCAGTCTGTCTGTCTTCCAGCTCGCTCATGTCTGGTCTTTCCCTGGTCTAGATTTATCCTGTTATAGCCTGTTTTCCTGGTCATTCTGTTTACAGGCTCATGTCTGGTTTGCACTGTTTTTCTTGCCTTCTTGTATCATGTTTAATTCTGCCTCCCATGTTTAGTTGCCTATTTTGTTTATACCTGGTTTTCTTTATATTTCTTGCCGTGAGGTTAAAGGCTCTGTTTATTGTATTTAAGTTCTTGGTTCCTAGAATAAATTATATATATTTACTTTTCTAGTTCAGGCTCATGGTCTATTTTCACTGCTCATTAGGCTCACACCCCTCTCTGTCAGGTCAGGTCCCTGACCCCCATCGTGACACTGTGTTGCCAGAGCTGATATTTTTAAATTCTGTTTTGAAGTGTATTTTCTTTGTTCTGAGGCCACCTGTCACTGAGTTCCTGCAGAGCAATGCAGCCACGACTTAAATTTCCACCTTCACACCTTCCAGGGTGCACCACACACTATCTGGAATTGCTGGGGAGGCTGGGGGTAAGGCAACAGTGTAGACTTCTTTTGGCACGCCCTCTTCTTGACATCATCAGAGGGGGCCAGGCACCAGCAAGGAGGAAGAGACCAGGAGGAGAGAGAGTGCAGGCTTCCGTATCCAGCACTGCGGGGGAGTCTGCTCTCTGACCTGGCAGATACAATGCAGCTCGCTGGGCACCGGCTGCATCTTAGAGAAGTGGCAGGGACACAGCGCCAGGCAGATAGTTTAAAAATTTGGATCCCTGTCAAGGCAATTGACCAGGGATTCAAATATTTTTTTTGCACCCCCTCCTGGTCTTACGCTCTTAGGCGGCCACCTGTACCACCTTACAGGGCCAGCTCCTCTGATCACACCACTTGCCTGACAAGCCGTGGCTCTGGCAGATGTGTGTAAACATGCAGCTGCTGAAACTTTGAACAGCATGGGGAGGGGGGTGCAGCATGTTTACACACATCTGCTAGAGCTGGGGCACTGAAAAAACAGAGGGGAGATTTTATTTAACCAGCCCTCCCTTGTCACTTACTGGGAGAAGAGGGGGGTTATTAGTCCCTACATACACTCCTGACAATCGGAAGCGTTCAGGAGTAATATGAGCTGCCGAGCACTTCCAATTCTCTGCCTGCCACTGCAGGAGGAGGGAGGAGCATCATGCTCTCTCCTGTTAGTTCTGGCTGGTGGTGAGGTGCCGGTACGGAGTACCGGCGAGTACCCCCTGGAAAAAAGCCCTGGATATGGGAGTATCTATCACTGGCACATGCAGCCCCTTGCATTAGGGTGTGCAGACACTGGCGTGTGCAGCCCATTACATTATGATGTGCAGACACTGGCGTGTGCAGCCTGTTACATTATGGTGTGCAGACACTGGCGTGCGCAGCTGATTACATTAGGATGTGCTGACACTGGCGAGCGCAGCCCGTTACATTATGGTGTGCAGACAATGGCGTGCGCAGCCAATTACATTAGGGTGTGCTGACACTGGCAAGCGCAGCCCGTTACATTATGGTGTGCAGACAATGGCGTGCGCAGCCAATTACATTAGGGTGTGCTGACACTGGCAAGCGCAGCCCGTTACATTATGGTGTGCAGACACTGGTGTGCGCAGCCTGTTACATTATGGAGTGCAGACACTGGCAAGCGCAGCCCGTTACATTAGGGTGTGTAGACACTGGCATGCACAGCCCGTTACATTATGGTGTGCGCAGCCCGTTACATTATGGTGTGCACCCATAGAACATTTATTAACTGAAAACGTATGTTTAGAAGATTTTGCACAAAATACACATTTTTGATTAGTAATTAAAAGCTGTGATCGGATAAAGTCAGTTTTTATGGTTTTTATCACGAAGCAGATAAGGGATATGTAAAATGTCAATGTAGGAGGTGAAAGAGGACCCCGTCTTCACCCAACATTAAGGTGTGCTTGGTCACACTATGCACACTCCCTGCGCACACCTCTGGTTCCCATACATTTCATATCCATCCCGTACATCACATTTTATATCAGAATTTCTTAGTCATAGATTCCCGAGGACAACGTTTCATGTCTGTCCCCATCACCTGCGTCTCTGACCACCACTTGTATCAGTGGACGCTCCCAGTGTAGGTGGGACCCGCGGGGTGCTCACGTCAGACCCCCTGACAGCACGTGGGGTTTATTGTGAAAAAGATGAATTTACTTAATAATAAAAATAAATCTAACACAATTCTGAGCTTATTCCAACACAGGAAGCCCGGCCAGCGCGTCACGCCCAACCAGCGCGTCACGCCCGACCAGCGCGTCACGCCCGACCAGCGCATCACGCCCGACCAGCGCGTCACGCCCGACCAGCGCGTCACGCCCGACCAGCGCGTCACGCCCGACCAGCGCGTCACGCCCCGACCAGCGCGTCACGCCCGACCAGCGCGTCACGCCCGACCTAGCGAGCGGCTCAAAGAACTTCATGAAAACTGCATTGTAGCAAAAAACAAACAAACAAAAGAAGGCCTTCATTATCTCCTTCCAGGGACTCTGTCACAATAAACACATACATTATATATATAGTGTGTGAATATGCAGCATGAAATGAGGTTTCATACCCTGCACCAGACGTGAAGGTGAGGACACAAAGTCCCAGCCTCATCCTCCGGTCCTTGAATTGTTACACTGTGCGGAAAGTAACAATGTCACGGCATCGCTGAGGGCCAGGTCTCTCCACACAATGCATACAGATATTTTTCTCTGCCGTGTGACCATGTCCCTATATAAAAAAGCTCCAGTGAAAGGGTTAAAGAGCAGCTGGGGCACTCACTATGTGAGCGAAGCCGCACAACCCGGCAGGTCCATGAGTCACGCCATAAATTCACCCGGCAGTGCAGGTGGGCTTTTATAGCTTTCAGGGTGGTTAAAGAAGACCCTGAGTGTCTGGCGTTATCCCACGTCCAGGGGTGATGGGGCACACAGGCTCAGTCCTGGGGTGCCACTGGGGAACGGGAAGACATGCTGTGCGGTGACTGGGAACCAGTGCTGGGTAGGATGTAGTTGGAGTCCTGGATGTGGAGGGTCTCAGTCCAGAGAGGTGGAAAAGTATGGTGGCGGGAAACCAACTCATAAATGGACAAGGAGAAGGACGGGCCATCTTACAATGGGGAAAGGAGATTAATCAGTGCAGGGGAGACGTTGAATGGGCGTGAGGTGGTGAAAACCAGTCCAGGACACATGGTGCATGGAAGGAGAGTTGTATTCTTGGGTAAAAGCTGTGTGATGGGGTCTCTGTACCCATTTGGAAGAAACGGTCATGGTTGGAGCTGTGGTAAATGCTTGGAATGACCAGTGGAGCTGGGAACTGATGGGGTGAACGCATCATCGGAATGAGAAATGGCTCGTCCTTGGCAGATTGTAAAAGGCTTTGAGGCAGACGAAGCTCGGTCGTGGATGAGCAGGAACGGAAATGGCATCGCTCAGTCCTCAGTGGATGAGGAACGGGTGGGAAGAGGAGGCTCAGTTCAGGGGGTCTATAGTCAACAAGTGTGGACTGGGGAGAATCGGCCCAGTTTTGGTGGAGGAAGCATGACGTATTTATGGATAAATGTAATGTGGTTGGGCTTCGACGTTTTCTAGGGGAAATAGTCAGGTTTGTGACTTCGGGGATAATTTGTGATGTGAGAACGAGTGAGTTGGTGAGTTAAGCACGGTTCATTCTCTGCGCGATAGAGTGTCTTACCATGACAACGACACCACCTTGTGAGCGCGTTACGTAAAGACACATTAAAAAGGTTGACTTTTTAAATTGTTTTCTACCATTAACCTCCCTGGCGGTATTCCCGAGTGTGACTCTGGGTTAAATTTCACTACCGCGAACGGTAACCCCCGAGCCACACTCGGGCTGGATACATACTCCCCTCCTCCTGGCTCCCTCGCTGTCCCTCGCAGTGTGATTGCAGCGAGCTGCTTCCTGGAAGGCTCCCTGCGAGTCACATGATGCAGGGGGGCGGGACCGCGGCAAATTTCATTCATAATAATCACTGAATACAAAATGCAATGTTTATGAACAGCCACTAGGTGGCGGTAGAGGATAAGAAATAGACCATACATCGTCTCACCCTTGTTCTCAGACAGATTTCAGTGTTTTTTGTTGTGTTTTATTGAATATCATTTATTTGCATTATTTTGGATAATTATTTTTGGGATAATAAATTATTATGTCGTGTTTCACACTTTTATCGGACTCAGTGTATTTACTATTTATTATTTATTTATTTATAAAGGATTTTACCAGTAAGAACTCTTGATTGCACGGATTTCAGTGCGTGATTCCTAATTATTACAGGCTAACTATGTACAAAAACACGTTTCCTTTTAAAAAAAATTGAGACGCTTTTAGACACAAAATTTTGAAAAAATTAGACCGCCAGGGAGGTTAAGATGCCGGGGTTAAAAAGTCAAATTTTACATAGAAAAAATACTGGTTTTGGTCAAAATTGGTACCGTACCACATATTTGTGACGCCGGTGTTACTTTTAGGGTTAAGGTTAACCCTGGGCGCTAACCCCAATTTACAGATTGTGCTCCCTCTTCTTTTGATGCTTATGTAAGAAGGAGCAGAATCTGTTGCCTAAAAATGAATTGAAAATGGAGCAGAATCTGTTGGTTGGGGGTTAGAGTCAAGCCAAGCCTTTAAAGTAACCCTAAAACTAATCTCAACGTCAGTAAAATGACTCTAGTGCGGTAATAGTTATGCCTGGAAAAAATGGCGTGCTGTTTTTTTGTATCAAACACACCAAGTAATGCTATAAATTTTTTGACCCGTTGTCAAAGGTGGAGACATACACATGTCACCATGGAGAGCAGACATCAAGTGTCCATCGTGCAGCGTCCGGTCTAGACTCTCATTGAAGAATGTAGTTTAGACTATCTGGCAGAGCCGCCAGGTTAGCCATGACACCACCTCTACACAAAGACCTTGAAAGTTTGTATCACCGGAAAATCCTGACGTTTACGGAACATCACTATGACATGCCTCACTTTGGACTTGGGGTACATGGGCCTAGAAATGTATTTGAGAGGTGCAGGCCTGATGTTTCATATTGTTTCCCTGCCCTTTCCTTTGTTAAAGTCATTCTGTATCTACATAGCTGCAGGGTGTTTGTGTTTTCTGTGCCCTATTCCCTGATGTCTATGTTATATTAATATTCCCTTATGTATGTATTTATTGTGGAGTCTCCTATTGTATAACTATTTGTCGTGTTCTTTTCCTTTGTGAGTAATGGATTCCTTTGTTTTCACATGCTTCCTTCATCCCTCCCCACCTCCCCCCTGCAATGAGCTTAAACCTGATCGCTGCGCCACTTCTAACCCTTTGTTTCAATGCTGGGTGTGTTTCCATTGTTTCTGTACCTTCCCCTGTGTGTGTGTTTTAACCAGTTGTAAAATGTAAATCAACTCCGTCTCAGTTTGGTTTTCAACCTACAAGGATCTCCTGTGTGTCACTGGGTTTTGGGCCAGAAGCAGTACTCCTTCAGGGATACTGACGGTGAGGGGAGCATTCTGCACGTGGGCAGGGAACCCCCATGTTAAAGTCACTTTTAATCTACCCCCCCCCCCAAGAAAAAAGTGCTTTACAAAAGAGCCAGGACAAGTTGAACCCTAAATATTTGAGATTTAATCAGCAATCAATAGAAATGAAAGCAGAACCCACAGTGCGTCCATCGAGTGAATGAATGAACGTGAAGCATGTTCCATGAAGACATGCAAGGCCCGGCACCCGCATAACACGTCATAATTACATCAGAGCATCTAATATCTGAATTAATAAATAAAAATAAATACATTATTAAGATAAAATAACTCACTGGAACCAAACCTGTATGAGCGTCTCACACACACACAGCGCAAAATAAATCATCTCTATAAAGTATCTTCCAACCATGAAAACCCTATGATACGAAAACACCCAGAACAGCATGACTTTATAAAGCCCCCCTCCCCCACCCAAGCACCACAATTCCCCAACACACCCATCATAGGGTATGGTGCAAGGAGCCCCCTATCCCCATCTCCCTGCACGCTGTATTTCTTGTATCCCAGCACCGCACTGAAAGGCAACACCAGGGCACACAAGTACTTGTACTCCCTGGAAAGGCCAGCCAGCAGGGGATTCTGGGAGTTGTATTCCAGCTCTTGACGTTCAGCAAAAGAAATACAAGTGCAGGGATTCACGAGATATGGTTAGCTCTGATATAGAAATTCATGGGAGCAACCAGGATTGGCTGAGACACTTCCTGGTCTGAATTCAGTCACCAATCTCTACGCATCAAGGCGGCGATAAACACTTTGTGATGCAAAAGGCTACACTAAACATGTTCTAATGATGTCACACTAGTTAGATGAGGTCATCCACCACAAACAACCCTTCTGCGCCCTCAGACTGTGTTTGCACCGGGTATTCCCGCGGAGAGATCGGACATCTTGGATCACTTCATATTCTGGGTTTTCGGCTGGTTTACCGGGTTAGATCGATAAAAAGTGCAGTTAAAATTGTTCAGAAATATACAAATACGGCAGCTCAACTCTTTCAGTGCTCCTGCCGGGAAAAGCCCCGGAGAGGGATCTCTACAGCAGGTAACAGACCGATAAATAAAACACGATGGACCCAGGTCCCCAGGAAAGGAGGAGACAAGGAGGACAGGAGGCCTGGAAGACCATCAGACAGGAAGGAGGACAAGGACTCGAGACAAGCACATCAGACAGACAGTTGTGTGTTTACCAAGGTTGCATATGTCATGGTGTCCTGAAGGTGTCTAACCTACAGCCAAGCTCCTCTGATGATCAACAGCCACCAATGGCCAAGACTTTGTTTTCACAATTTTAGGGTTCAAATGGATAATCCATAAATCCTGCACTGTGGTTGGTCCATGAAGACCGGTTTGAGGGACATGTCTGATACAGAACACGCTGAAGGTTTACTGGATGACACTGAGGAATCTAACTAGTGAGAACTTTGTCTCCATCCGTCCAACAGTCGTTGTAGATGACCAGCCCTTCACCTCCCCTAACGAACGCAAAGTCTCCGGACAGAGAATATTATCACAAACCAATGCTGTAACCCCCCCCCCCCCAATAAACCCAGAGAAAAAGAGCTAAATCTGCAGAGGTCAGATCTTGGTGACATAGGAAGACTAGGACAGGGCACGGGAAGGAGGTCCCAATGGTCTCCTTATGTTGTTCGGGCTTTGCATTGAACCCACATGGGTAGTTGGAAACTCTTCATGGTACAAAGAAAACAGCCAATATGTGGACGGCCCGTTGTGTCTCACAGGACATGGCCTGGATGGAGAGGTCAATGGATCCCCCAACCAGTCTATGTAAATTCGGCACAATGGCTGCACAGGTCGATTGGAAACTCATAAGATCTTACCAAACACATTGGCTTTCTGCAGCGGGTGGACCTTCCAATCTGACAGGCCCGCAGACCACCCTCAACCAAATGCCCCAGTTATGGTCACACTCCCTTCCCAGGCAAATCAGAAGGCCCGGTCAGGCCTGATCTTGTGCAGTAATTCTTTCTTTTGACATTTTTTAGCCAATCAAAAGAACTGAGCACTGGACCACGGTCGCCCCTCCCTGTCCGTAGCTACGTACCTTACTTATTTTTGTCTTTGCTGAGAGGAACGGATACAGACAGGACATGGCGGTGCTGTGGAATGAGTGGATGCATGTCCACATGGGTCTCTGTATCTGGCCGATGCTGTAAGTTGGCACCATTTGCAATTCGTTTGTAAGTGATACGTATCAATACGCCTGTGTCGGCTGGAGGATGGGCTATTTCCGATACGTACATATGGGGGCGAGATATATAGACGTTAAGGATACTCGACCACTTGATATAGCCAAAAGCCAACGGGCCATTAATTGCAAAGTATCGATGAACCAATCACTGAACTTTAGGATACGCGAGTCCGGGTGGATCTGAAACGCACATTTCCCATCGCAAGATGATAAAAGCTGTAACACACGGATAAACGTTTGGCCGTGGTAAACACACACTGTATCGAGAAATAAAAAGACAATGGAGGGTAAAGGAGGACAGAGAGCAGGAACAGAAACACAACGAAAACAGAAAGACGGACATATAACATTACACAATGAACAGTCCCCTGTCAGGGCGCCAGGTGGGACACCACAAGGGGGCGTCACACTATGACATGATAACAAAACGTAACGCTATCAGCTTTAAATGTCCCCACAGGGGGTGAGGTCACCTCCCGCTAAATAAAAGAAACCTCACACAAAGCTCGGGAGATCACGTCCCTCTGCAGACATGTAGGACTGGGTGAGTGACCGTGGGTTGGATGCCGCGGCGGCATCGGCGGTAACAGTTATAAAGGGTAATAGTGCAGGAGAGCGCGGGTGCTGATCCCAAACCAAGACATTGGTATATTGCAGGATGATATGTAACGGGCAGGAAGAGCACCTATATATAATGCAGTGCGGCCGGGGGGCGAGGAGGGAGGCGGAGCTAGTACTCGTCTTGATCTTCAGTCTGAATGTCGACATTTTCGTCTTCTTCTGGGGCGGCAAATCCTTCCTGCAACGATCAGAGAGCAGCGCTGTAACCCCATGCCTCCACATCGCCCGAAGCAACTCGGATTGCCTCAAAAACCTCACAAAAGACACACAAACATTTTATGAGCATTATTAACCCATGAACGGTGCGAGCGGCCGCTGCCAGGTTTAATGTGGGACCCCAGGTTTTAAATATTGAGGTGGTTATATCCCACCGGAGACAGCTCTTACGGTGTGACCTTGGAAGGTTGAGTTACCAGGAACTGAGCCTGTAGGTGGGCGTCTTTCCCAGGACCTCACAGGTCATAACCCACCCTTTATCTAATGACTGACGCGGGTATACAGGGCCCGAGACCTGAGGGAAGCCGACTGTAATGGGCGCGCAGGCACGGACTGACCAATACGGGGGGGGACGACGCTAGCATAGGAACAACTCGTGATTGCTTCCATGTTGTCACCCCATTGAGAGCTGAGTGCAAGGAAGTGCAGCCATGGCACCCACACAGCGGCCACACTATGAGCAGGGAGGGAATCGGCTCCAGTGAACATCCACACAATGCACGGGGCCCGGGAGCCGCTCGGGGCCCTCTACCCGCCAGGACACACATAAAGTCTCCGCAAAGAGAGATGTATGGAGCGAGATAATTATATGGGGCGTATAAAGAGGGACAATTATATGGGGTGTATAAAGGGGGACAATTATATGGGGCGTATAAAGGGGGACAATTATATGGGGTGTATAAAGGGGGATAATTATATGGGGCGTATAAAGGGGGATAATTATACGGGGCGTATAAAGGGGGATAATTATATGGGGCGTATAAAGGGGGATAATTATACGGGATGTATAAAGGGGGAGAATTATATGGGGTGTATAAAGAGGGATAATTATACGGGGCGTATAAAGGGGGATAATTATACGGGGCGTATAAAGGGGGATAATTATATGGGGTGTTTAAAGGGGGATAATCAGGGCTCGAGTCCTGCGGTAACGCACGGAAATGGCGTTCCCGCAGTTCTCCCACAGCAGGAACGCTGCGGGAACGCTGTGGCCGGAGCCAGAAACAATTTAGCTGCCGCCGGCCGCGTGTTCATCCTCGCCTGTGATCTATCCAACAGACAGCCACGATCTCGCGGCTGTTCTGTTGGATAGCTCACAGGAGAGTGGCTGCGCTTCATTCCAGCCGCCGCTCGGAGGATGAACACACGGCCGCCAGCTATATTTTGTCGGCCTGGCACCTGGCAGAGAGGTGAGCTGGGGGCAAATATATCCATATGAGCTGGGGGCAAATATATCCATATGAGCTGGGGGCAAATATATCCATATGAGCTAGGAGCAAATATATCCATATGAGCTGGGGGCAATTATATCCATGAGCTGGGGGCAAATATATCCATAGGAGCTGGGAGCAAATATATCCATGAGCTACTGGGGCAAATATATCCATGAGCTACTGGGGGCAAATATATCCATGAGCTACTGGGGGCAAATATATCCATGAGCTACTGGGGGCAAATATATCCATGAGCTACTGGGGGCAAATATATCCATGAGCTACTGGGAGCAAATATATCCATGAGCTACTGGGGGCAAATATATCCATGAGCTACTGGGGGCAAATATATCCATGAGCTACTGGGGGCAAATATATCCATATGCTACTGGGGGCAAAAATATCCATATGCTACTGGGGCAAATATATCCATATGCTACTGGGGGCAAATATATCCATATGAGCTGGGGGCAAATATATCCATATGAGCTGGGGGCAAATTTATCCATATGAGCTGGGGGCAAATATATCCATGAGCTGCGGGGGCAAATATATCCATGAGCTGCTGGGGGCAAATATATCCATGAGCTACTGGGGGCAAATATATCCATGAGCTACTGGGGGCAAATATATCCATATGCGACTGGGGGCAAATATATCCATATGAGCTGGGGGCAAATATATCCATATGAGCTGGGGGCAAACATGTCCATATAACCAGTGCTGTGTATATTATTCTGGGGGCTCAGTGCTGTGTATATTATTCTGGGGGCTCAGTGCTGGGTATATTATTCTGGGGGCTCAGTGCTGAGTATATTATCTGGGGCTCAGTGCTGGGTATATTATTCTGGGGGCTCAGTGCGGAGTATATTATTCTGGGGCTCAGTGCTGGTATATTATTCTGGGGGCTCAGTGCTGTGTATATTATTCTGTGGGGATCAGTGCTGGGTATATTATTCTGGGGGCTCAGTGCTGGTAATTATTCTGGGGGCTCAGTGCTGTGTATATTATTCTGGGGGATGAGTGGCTGGATATTATTCTGGGGGCACAGTGCTGGGTATATTATTCTGGGGCTCAGTGCTGAGTATATTATTCTGGGGGCTCAGGCTGGGTATATTATTCTGGGGCTCAGTGCTGGGTATATTATTCTGGGGGATCAGTGCTGAGTATATTATTCTGGGGCTCAGTGCTGGGTATATTATTCTGGGGGCTCAGTGCTGAGTATATTATTCTGGGGCTCAGTGCTGGTTATATTATGCTGGGGCTCAGTGCTGAGTATATTATTCTGGGGGCTCAGTGCTGGGTATATTATTCCGGGGGCTCAGTGCTGAGTATATATTATTCTGGGGGCTCAGTGCTGGTATATTATTCTGGGGCTCAGTGCGTGTATATTATTCTGGGGGATCAGTGCTGGTTATATATTCTGGGGGCTCAGTGCTGGGTATATTATTCTGGGGCTCAGTGCTGTGTATATTATTCTGGGGGCTCAGTGCTGTGTATATTATTCTGGGGGCTCCGTGCTGGGTATATTATTCTGGGGGCTCAGTGCTGAGTATATTATTCTGGGGGCTCAGTGCTGGGTATATTATTCTGGGGGTTCAGTGCTGTGTATATTATTCTGGGGGCTCAGTGCTGGGTATATTATTCTGGAGGCTCAGTGCTGTGTATATTATTCTTGGGGCTCAGTGCTGTGTATATTATTCTTGGGGCTCAGTGCTGAGTATATTATTCTGGGGGCTCAGTGCTGGGTATATTATTCTGGGGGTTCAGTGCTGTGTATATTATTCTGGGGGCTCAGTGCTGTGTATATTATTCTGGGGGCTCAGTGCCGGGTATATTATTCTGGGGGCTCAGTGTTGTGTATATTATTCTTGGGGCTCAGCGCTGTGTATGTTATTCTGGGGGCTCAGTGCTGTGTATATTATTCTGGGGGCTCAGTGCTGTGTATGTTATTCTGGGGGCTCAGTGCTGTGTATATTATTCTGGGGGCTCAGTGCTGTGTATATTATTCTGGGGGCTCAGTGCTGTGTATATTATTCTTGGGGCTCAGTGCTGTGTATATTATTCTTGGGGCTCAGTGCTGTGTATGTTATTCTGGGGGCTCAGTGCTGAGTATATAAAATTCTGGGGGCTCAGTGCTGTGCATATAATTCTGGGGGGGTCTGTGCCTGGATAGATATGTATGTGATATATGTATTATATATACCGTGTTAGTCCAGTTGCCACAATCCCGAGTATACCTGTACGTAGTGATACCTTTCACTGATCAGTATAGTTTCCAGTTTACACTCTTGAAAGTTTGTCTTTTAAATGTAATGTAATAAAAATGGTATCACCGGCTCGTCCTGCTATACTCGGGATATATATATATCTTTTCAGGTAATGGGGGTTGTGCAATTCGTGGGTGAGTTCCCTCACTTTTTTTCCCAGGACTTGACCCCTGGGGATAATTATACGGGGTGTATAAAGGGGGATAATTATACGGGGGTGTAATAAAGGGGGATAGTTATATGGGGCGTATAAAGGGGGAATAGTTATATGGGCGTATAAAGGGGGATAATTATATGGGGTGTATAAAGGGGGATAGTTATATGGGGTGTATAAAGGGGGATAATTATACGGGGCGTATAAAGGGGATAATTATATGGGGTGTATAAAGGGGGATAGTTATATGGGGCGTATAAAGGGGGATAATTATACAGGGTGTATAAAGGGGGTAATTATATGGGCGTATAAAGGGGGATCGTTATATGGGGTATAAAGGGGGATAATATATGGGGCGTATAAAGGGGGATAATTATACAGGGTGTATAAAGGGGGATAATTATATGGGGCGTATAAAGGGGGATAGTTATTGGGGCGTATAAAGGGGATAATTATATGGGGTGTATAAAGGGGGATAATTATACGGGGCGTATAAAGGGGGATAATTATACGGGGCGTATAAAGGGGGATAGTTATATGGGGCGTATAAAGGGGGATAGTTATATGGGGCGTATAAAGGGGGATAGTTATTGGGGCGTATAAAGGGGATAATTATATGGGCGTATAAAGGGGGATAATTATAACGGGGGCGTATAAAGGGGGATAATTATATGGGGTGTATAAAGGGGATAATTATACGGGGCGTATAAAGAGGGATAATTATATGGGGCGTATAAAGGGGGATAATTATATGGGGCGTATAAAGGGGGATAATTATACGGGGCGTATAAAGGGGGATAATTATATGGGGTGTATAAAGGGGGATAATTATACGGGGCGTATAAAGGGGGATAATTATACAGGGTGTATAAAGGGGGATAATTATATGGGGTGTATAAAGGGGGATAGTTATATGGGGCGTATAAAGGGGGATAATTATATGGGGCGTATAAAGGGGATAATTATACAGGGTGTATAAAGGGGGGTAATATTATTATGGGGCGTATAAAGGGGGATATTATATGGGGTGTATAAAGGGGGATATTATATGGGGCGTATAAAGGGGGATAATTATATGGGGTGTAATAAAGGGGGATAATTATATGGGGCGTATAAAGGGGATAATTATATGGGGCGTATAAAGGGGGATAGTTATATGGGGTGTATAAAGGGGGATAATTATATGGGGCGTATAAAGGGGGATAATTATATGGGGTGTATAAAGGGGGATAATTATATGGGGTGTATAAAGGGGATAATTATATGGGGCGTATAAAGGGGGATAATTATACGGGTGTATAAAGGGGGATAATTATATGGGGTGTATAAAGGGGATAATTATATGGGGCGTATAAAGGGGGATAATTATATACGGGGTGTATAAAGGGGGATAATTATACAGGGCGTATAAAGGGGGATAATTATATGGGGTGTATAAAGGGGGATAGTTATATGGGGCGTATAAAGGGGGATAATTATACGGGGCGTATAAAGGGGGATAATTATATGGGGTGTATAAAGGGGGATAATTATACGGGGTGTATAAAGGGGGATAATTATATGGGTGTATAAAGGGGGATAATTATATGGGGCGTATAAAGGGGGATAATTATACGGGGCGTATAAAGGGGGATAATTATATGGGGTGTATAAAGGGGGATAATTATACGGGTGTATAAAGGGGGATAATTATATGGGGTGTATAAAGGGGGATAATTATATGGGGTGTATAAAGGGGGATAATTATATGGGGCGTATAAAGGGGGATAATTATACAGGGCGTATATAAGGGGGATAATTAATATGGGGTGTATAAAGGGGGATAGTTATATGGGGCGTATAAAGAGGGATAATTATACGGGGTGTATAAAGGGGGATAGTTATATGGGGCGTATAAAGGGGGATAGTTATATGGGGCGTATAAAGGGGGATTAAATATGGGGCGTATAAAGGGGGATAATTATACGGGGCGTATAAAGGGGGATAGTTATATGGGGCGTATAAAGGGGGATAATTATACGGGGTGTATAAAGGGGGATAATTATATGGGGTGTATAAAGGGGGATAGTTATATGGGGCGTATAAAGGGGGATAGTTATATGGGGCGTATAAAGGGGGATAATTATATGGGGCGTATAAAGGGGGATAGTTATATGGGGTGTATAAAGGGGGATAGTTATATGGGGTGTATAAAGGGGGATAATTATATGGGGCGTATAAAGGGGGATAGTTATATGGGGCGTATAAAGGGGGATAGTTATATGGGCGTTAAAGGGGGATAATTATATGGGGCGTATAAAGGGGGATAGTTATATGGGGTGTATAAGGGGGATAGTTATATGGGGTGTATAAAGGGGGATAATTATATGGGGCGTATAAAGGGGGATAGTTATATGGGTGTATAAAGGGGGATAGTTATATGGGGTGTATAAAGGGGGATAATTATACGGGTGTATAAAGGGGGATAGTTATATGGGGCGTATAAAGGGGGATAGTTATATTGGGCGTATAAAGGGGGATAATTATATGGGGCGTATAAAGGGGGATAGTTATATGGGGTGTATAAAGGGGGATAGTTATATGGGGTGTATAAAGGGGGATAATTATATGGGGCGTATAAGGGGGATAGTTATATGGGGTGTATAAAGGGGGATAGTTATATGGGGTGTATAAAGGGGGATAATTATATGGGGCGTATAAAGGGGGATAGTTATATGGGGTGTATAAAGGGGGATAATTATATGGGGCGTATAAAGGGGGATAATTATATGGGGCGTATAAAGGGGGATAATTATACGGGGCGTATAAAGGGGGATAATTATATGGGGCGTATAAAGGGGGATAATTATATGGGGCGTATAAAGGGGGATAATTATATGGGGTGTAAAGGGGGATAATTATATGGGGCGTATAAAGGGGGATAATTATATGGGGCGTATAAAGGGGGATAATTATATGGGGTGTATAAGGGGGATAATTATATGGGGCGTATAAAGGGGATAATTATATGGGGCGTATAAAGGGGGATAGTTATATGGGTGTATAAAGGGGGATAATTATATGGGGCGTATAAAGGGGGATAATTATATGGGGCGTATAAAGGGGGATAGTTATATGGGGCGTATAAAGGGGGATAATTATACGGGGCGTATAAAGGGGGATAATTATACGGGGTGTACGGAGAGGGTTAATTCCTGTGCTTGCATCATACATTTTTGTTACTGGGGTAAAATGTCTCGATCTCTGCTCGACTTACAATAAGGACCTCCAAAAAAATGACAAAAAGGTGTGTAAAACCCAACTAAGATTTATTACACATAGAGAATGAATACAATGGGTTAAAAACAATGAAAAGGCAAAGCACACCACCTGTATACAGATATAAACACACCAGGAAATAAAGGGCTGGTCTCTCCATCGATTGGTCTGGTTACTGAGGGATAGGGCGGAAATACAACGCGTTTCTCCACGGTGAAAGTAGAATGTTTTGTTAAGAAAGTCACTTTGAACTTGGGGTACATGGACCTTAAAATGCATTTGGGAGGTTAGAGCCTGATATTCTATATTGTTACCCTGTCATCTCCTATGTTGAAGTCACCCTGTACCTACAATCCTAGGTACAGGGTGTTTGTGTTGTCTGTGTTTTGTATGAATACGGTTATCGTTTATCGGTTACTATCTTTTGATAGGATTACAGTGTGGGTCACTGTTATCTGGAATGTGTTTACATCTGTTAAAGGTTGGAGTGGTCTTTGTAGGATTATCAGATACTGTAAATCTACGCTCGTTTAATGGAATGTTGTGCAATGAGTCTTGGTGACCAGAGTTAATCCCTTTATCTGTCCCTGGTCTAATTAGGTCACAGACAGCCAGTAATTTCTGATCAATCACAACCATATTCCAGGGGAGGGATTAATGATAAAGTGCAGTAAAACGCCAGGGTGTTATTCTCTATTGGCCGCTAGGCCCCACCTGGCACTGTGTACATTACTCATTAAAGACTCAGTACAGGCCGACTGGTCTAACCCAAAGATCTGTGTCGCCTCATTTCTGGGGAATGCTATCACCGCACTTTCAGTGTACCTGTCCTCAAGCTCGGCTAAGGGCTGGAGAAAGGCACGAAAGACTGCTGGTGGGAGAACGGGGGTCCGTCAAGGGAGCAGCATTAACAGATGTGACCCAGTCGCAGTACGGAGATCTGTTACAGGGTTTATTAAGGTTTATATCTTCCTTGTGTTCGTCCCTTTATTGTACGTGAAGAAGGAGACTGTGTATATGTATTATTCTCAATAAATGTTAGTATTTGTGGTTTTTGGAGTCTTTGAATTTTTCAGTTTTTGGGATTTTTAGGTTTCACGCTCTGTATCTTTGGTCCTCTATTCTTTTTATAAAAAAACCTTTGGCCACTTGTATATGTTTTTTTATGGTATCACTTAAAGTGTCAATAAATAAAAAAGGAGTTTAAAGAATCTGACTAAAATGACCGAGAAACAACACGGCAGCACTACGGGCACGCACGTCACCGATTCTGTATGCTAAATGGTGGAAAAGGTAACCGGGAGTCAAACCTGCTAGTACACGGCAAATTCTACCTACACGAGCCCTGGAAACACGCGGCTTCTCTGCCATTTAACAATAAACAATGTGATCATTTCTCCCCGTCCAGTAACCTCGCGGCAGCAATCTTTCCGCGCCCGGCCGTTTCCCCTGCGCGGGGGGACTCGAGACGCACCTCTGTGGCGTACAGGATGTCTATGATCTTGGACAAGATTCCTGGGTTCTCGCTTTCGTGTTCTTGGCAGATCAGCTCGATGTCTCGCAGCTTGCTGAAGTAGAAGTCTCGCTCTTTCTCCAGTCCGTCCACCGTCAACTTCAGCTCCATCAACTGTGATTGGGAAGAAGGGCAGAATTTTAAAAAAAGGGGTTATTCACCAACACCTGCATTTGCCACCGAATTCAGTGACTTTCACCAGATCTTCAATTTCGAGGCAATTCATATTTTCACTAATCTGTCAATTCGCAAAATACAGGCAAAAATCGACAGCGAAAAACGGTGCAATTCGCCACCGAAATTGTCCCATTGGAAGCGATTGATTCGTCTATTCACAGAATTGCAGAGAAATGACCTGACTTTTAGGGATTTCAACTCGACAGGTTTAAACAGCCGGATCCCATAGGATTCAATGTAATAAATGGAACATTTTGACAGTTTTTTTTAAAGACCGTTTATTCCTTTCATTTTTTGCAAAAACCCTTTTTATTTTTAAAATACATTTATGTTTTTCTTTATTTTTTAAAAGTTTTTTTTTTTATTATTTTGTAACAGACCTATTTTTTTAAAGGACCTTTTTATTATTTAGACACATTTGTATTGGTTTAAGCTCCTAGAAGGAGAATTCGGTGGAATTCACCATTTCAGAGGTTATCTGCGATTTTCACCAATGTCCAGTAACTGCTTTGGGGACCATCCGATGAATAGTGAATTCATCATATTTTTGGCAAAATACGAAGCAGTGATTGTGTTGATTTTTGGTGCTTTGTGAATAGACCCTTGGTACAATCGTTACGGATTCCATGGTCAGTTTACTGGACCTCACAGGAGCTTCACCATATGGTGCAGAAACCCAGGCTAAAATAAAGATAACACACAGATAATGGATACAATGAAGTGTAAACATTGGATGTGGCTTTACTGCCCATTCTGAGAGTTTAGAAAAAATTACAAAAAAACTCAACTAGCAGACGGGCAAATCTAATGGTAAAATTGTGGAGGAAGTGGCGGTCCCTACAATGTTACGGTGAGATTGTGCGCAGGATTTATACGATTTTCTATTCCCAGGGTAAATACAGGGCCACCCGACGGCTTTCATACAGGGCCACCCGACGGCTTTCATACAGGGCCACCCGACGGCTTTCATACAGAGCCACCCGACGGCCTTCATACAGGGCCACCCGACGGCTTTCATACAGAGCCTCCCGACGGCTTTCATACAGAGCCACCCGACGGCTTTCATACAGGGCCACCCGACGGCTTTCATACAGGGCCACCCGACGGCTTTCATACAGAGCCACCCGACGGCTTTCATACAGGGCCACCCGACGGCTTTCATACAGAGCCTCCCGACGGCTTTCATACAGAGCCACCCGACGGCTTTCATACAGAGCCTCCCGACGGCTTTCATACAGAGCCACCCAACGGCTTTCATACAGAGCTCCCAATGGGTTTCATACAGAGCTCCCAATGTGTTTTCATACAGAGCTCCCCATGGGTTTTCATACAGAGCGCCCAATGTGTTTTCATACAGAGCTCCCAATGGGTTTTCATACAGCGCTCCCAATGGGTTTCATACAGAGCTCCCCATGGGTTTTCATACAGAGCGCCCAATGTGTTTTCATACAGAGCTCCCAATGGGTTTTTCATACAGAGCTCCCAATGGGTTTCATACAGAGCTCCCAATGGGTTTTCATACAGAGCTCCCATTGGGTTTTCATACAGAGCGCCCCATGGGTTTCATACAGAGCTCCCCATAGGTTTTCATACAGAGAGCCCAATGGGTTTGCATACAGAGCTCCCCATGGGTTTTCATACAGAGCTCCCAATGGGTTTTCATACAGAGCTCCCAATGGGTTTTCATACAGAGCTCCCCATGGATTTTCATACAGAGCGCCCAATGGGTTTTCATACAGAGCTCCCCATGGGTTTTCATAGAGCTCCCCATGGGTTTTCATACAGAGCTCCCAATGGGTTTCATACAGAGCTCCCCATGGGTTTTCATACAGAGCGCCCAATGGGTTTTCATACAGAGCTCCCAATGGGTTTTCATACAGAGCTCCCCATGGATTTTCATACAGAGCGCCCAATGGGTTTTCATACAGAGCGCCCCATTGGTTTCATACAGAGCGCCCCATGGGTTTCATACAGAGCGCCGCATGGGTTTCATACAGAGCTCCCAATGGGTTTTCATACAGAGCTCCCAATGGGTTTCATACAGAGCTCCCCATGGGTTTCATACAGAGCGCCCCATGGGTTTCATACAGAGCTCCCCATGGGTTTCATACAGAGCTCCCCATGGGTTTCATACAGAGCTCCCCATGGGTTTTCATACAGAGCTCCCCATGGGTTTTCATAAAGAGCTCCCCATGGGTTTCATACAGAGCGCCCCATGGGTTTCATACAGAGCTCCCCATGGGTTTTCATACAGAGCTCCCCATGGGTTTTCATACAGAGCTCCCCATGGGTTTCATACAGAGCGCCCCATGGGTTTCATACAGAGCTCCCCATGGGTTTCATACAGAGCTCCCCATGGGTTTTCATAACGCAAAATCTCACCTTTATTCAAGGACAATCTACTGAGCTGCGACGAAGAGTCACTGTTATGACAGGAAGGGTTAATAACCGTTTAGGAGTATATTACGCAACCACAGGGTGACACAGTATTGTGCGTGTGTGTACATATACATAAAATTCACATATATTGGGCCTTCTGCATAAAAAAAATAAAAATAAAAATGTCTTCGGAGATACAGGCAATATATACACAGGCAAAAACCTACAAGTGGAACCTCTCAAATCGATGGAGCCTGTACACAGACAAGCGCATTTTAATTTTTGTGCATCTTTGTTTTATATTAAAAGCTGATTTATGATCTATGGCACACGATGTGTTCCACCAAGAAAGACAGGAGATCCGGTACTCCTGATTCGACACCACCGGCTGCACAGATCTCGGAGTCTCTGATTGAAGGAGTCCAGGAGACATGAGTAAATCTTTGTATTTTCTTGGTGTAATGTCAAGAAAACCAGGAAAGCATCGTGGTGATGGACCCGGTCCTGCTGGTAGGATGGGTTTGCAGGCTGGGGCCAGTTGATCAACCCCACCTCACCGGGTCTGTATCGAAAGTAGGAACGGGGAAGGGGGTATCGCTACAAAGCTACACATTTACTGGTCAATCCAAACACTTATTTGTCGAAAACGAAGGGAATGGAAAACCCAAGATAATCTGCTGTGCCGGGAACATCCATATGAACTCCATCCAGGCATTAAACGGACACTTTATCCACCATGACTACTTAATGTAATCATTGTGAATAGACTGTCCTGTCTGACCCAAAGACCCGAGCTGACCCGGGCCACTGCAACACATCTTCAAAGCGTTGAACACCACTCTGATGGACGCCAATCCACGGACAGCCTTCCAGGAGTTTAAAATTACGTTCAGCCAACTCAGATGCCTCTCATGGCGTTTGTTGGTCGCATAAAAGCTGCTTCTTGTTGCGAGACACCCGTAGACCACAAGTCAGGGCAAGAGGGAGGGTTGGTAGGGAGGAATGGGGTATCTGGGTGGTTAATAATTATCGCCGCTATTTTTCTCTAACTCTACTTTTGGTCTGTTGTGTACCTTTAACCAGTCTGTCGCGAGATTTACGCATGTTGTGTACCTTTAACCAGTCTGTCGCGAGATTTACGCATGTTGTGTACCTTTAACCAGTCTGTCGCGAGATTTACGCATGTTGTGTACCTTTAACCAGTCTGTCGCGAGATTTACGCATGTTGTGTACCTTTAACCAGTCTGTCGCGAGATTTACGCATGTTGTGTACCTTTAACCAGTCTGTCGCGAGATTTACGCATGTTGTGTACCTTTAACCAGTCTGTCGCGAGATTTACGCATGTTGTGTACCTTTACCAGTCTGTCGCGAGATTTACGCATGTTGTGTACCTTTAACCAGTCTGTCGCGAGATTTACGCATGTTGTGTACCTTTAACCAGTCTGTCGCGAGATTTACGCATGTTGTGTACCTTTAACCAGTCTGTCGCGAGATTTACGCATGTTGTGTACCTTTAACCAGTCTGTCGCGAGATTTACGCATGTTGTGTACCTTTAACCAGTCTGTCGCGAGATTTACGCATGTTGTGTACCTTTAACCAGTCTGTCGCGAGATTTACGCATGTTGTGTACCTTTAACCAGTCTGTCGCGAGATTTACGCATGTTGTGTACCTTTAACCAGTCTGTCGCGAGATTTACGCATGTTGTGTACCTTTAACCAGTCTGTCGCGAGATTTACGCATGTTGTGTACCTTTAACCAGTCTGTCGCGAGATTTACGCATGTTGTGTACCTTTAACCAGTCTGTCGCGAGATTTACGCATGTTGTGTACCTTTAACCAGTCTGTCGCGAGATTTACGCATGTTGTGTACCTTTAACCAGTCTGTCGCGAGATTTACGCATGTTGTGTACCTTTAACCAGTCTGTCGCGAGATTTACGCATGTTGTGTACCTTTAACCAGTCTGTCGCGAGATTTACACATGTGTGAGAAATAAGCACATGCATTCCAGTAAAGAAGGGAATTTGATGGATTTTTCTCCACTCTGACCTGCAAGGTGACTTCACGGGACAACATGGCCAACTCTTCACCTGTGTTTATGGTTTAGACCCGGTCTCCCCCGACCCGTCAATCTGCCTGTGACAATGCACACCGCTCTCATGTCTTTGGAACGCAGTGAATGTTGTGCGCCCTGTTTATGGTCATAAAATAACAGAATGCCTGTTTTTGTGCTACCATTTTAGCCGTTTGGTAGAAATGTTTCGCTGCGCCGCTCTCTTCGCTGTTTGCATTAATTGAAGGGGAAACTCCGGTTTTGTTTCCGCCCTCCTAATTATTTTTATCCCCAAGCCTTTTGGTCACAATTAGCTCCTTATGGTTTTTTGTCCTCCAGGTTTCTGAGATCCAGTCATTGAATCCTATTATTACAGGTCTCTGGCCGCATCTGGATACGCACGGCTTTCCCAGAAAAACAGAAAAAAAATTATTGGTAAATAAAGTAACAGCCTATTTTGTGAACATTTCTCCGATATTAAATCATAACAATATCAGATGGAAAGACGATCTTCCCTGATTAATCATTGGGAGACTCGCTTGGTTCCATTACAAAGTTGAGACATTTCCTACTGCTTACTCCTCTGCCAGAGTGAGCGTGTCTGAAGCGGCCTCAGCTGGGGCAGATCGCAAAAACGCCCCACATTCTGCACATGCCCAGTAACTTTGCCAGACGTCAGTAAGAGGGGGAGGCCCTGCAGGACTGTAATAAGGAAAGACAGGGCTTTTATAAAACTATTATATTGTAGACATGTGCACAGCACAAAATTTCGTTTTTGAACTAATGGATTAGTCCTAAAATGCAATTTATTTAGTTGCTAAAGAAATTCATTTTCAGTTCTTTAGTTTGAAAACTAATTTCATTCATCCGAAAACCAGTGGATACAATTACTATTGTAGTGGCTCCTCAGAGGGCTGAGATCGCTGCTTGTTACAGTATCTCTCACTCTCAGCACAATGTGTCAGGCAAAGCTGTTACAGTAACTGACTGCTGCTCATCACAGCGCTCAGAGTTTCTGTAAAACTAGTAAATAATATTTTTATATATAAGAGGTTAGAACAATATTATTTCCTTGTTTTACTGAAACTCTGAGCGCTGTGATGAGCAGCAGTCAGTTACTATAACAGCTGAGCCTGATATATTATTTCTCAGTACAATGTAACAAGCAGCCGATCTCCGTGCTCACAGCCACTGGATTTAAAGGGCTAGAAAAAAAAAAAAAAAAAAGGCTCCTCTCTGTATAATGTATAGAGCATCCTCCTGCATTACCGTAGTTTTCGCTCCATAAGACGCACCTGACCATAAGACGCACCTAGTTTTTAGAGGAGGAAAACAGGAAAATAAATATTCTGAAATCAAATAGTGTAATAATGGATATACTGCCCCAGCTCATGGATACTGTCCCCTAGCTCATGGATACTGTCCCCTAGCTCATGGATACTGTCCCCTAGCTCATGGATACTGCCCCAGCTCATGGATACTGTCCCCCAGCTCATGGATACTGTCCCCCAGCTCCTGGATACTGTCCCCTAGCTCATGGATACTGTCCCCTAGCTCATGGATACTGCCCCAGCTCATGGATACTGTCCCCAGCTCATGGATACTGTCCCCCAGCTCCTGAATACTGTCCCCCAGCTCATGGATACTGTCCCCCAGCTCATGGATACTGTCCCCAGCTCATGGATACTGTCCCCCAGCTCATGAATATGCCCCAGCACATGGATACTGTCCCCAGCTCATGGATACTGTCCCCCAGCTCATGGATACTGTCCCCCAGCTCATGGATACTGTCCCCCAGCTCATGGATATGCCCCCAGCACATGGATAAGCCCCCCAGCACATGGATACTGTCCCCCAGCTCATGGATAATGCCCCAGCACATGGATATGCCCCAGCACATGGATACTGTCCCCCAGCTCATGGATACTGCCCCAGCTCATGGATACTGTCCCCCAGCACATGGATACTGTCCCCTAGCTCATGGATACTGCCCCAGCTCATGGATACTGTCCCCCAGCACATGGATACTGTCCCCCAGCTCATGGATACTGTCCCCCAGCTCATGGATACTGTCCCCTAGCTCATGGATACTGTCCCCTAGCTCATGGATACTGCCCCAGCTCATGGATACTGTCCCCCAGCTCATGGATACTGTCCCCCAGCTCCTGAATACTGTCCCCCAGCTCATGGATACTGTCCCCCAGCTCCTGGATACTGTCCCCCAGCTCATGGATACTGTCCCCCAGCTCATGAATATGCCCCAGCACATGGATACTGTCCCCCAGCTCATGGATACTGTCCCCCAGCTCATGGATACTGTCCCCCAGCTCATGGATATGCCCCCCAGCACATGGATAAGCCCCCCAGCACATGGATACTGTCCCCCAGCTCATGGATAATGCCCCAGCACATGGATATGCCCCAGCACATGGATACTGTCCCCCAGCTCATGGATACTGCCCCAGCTCATGGATACTGTCCCCCAGCACATGGATACTGTCCCCTAGCTCATGGATACTGCCCCAGCTCATGGATACTGTCCCCCAGCACATGGATACTGTCCCCCAGCTCATGGATACTGTCCCCCAGCTCATGGATACTGTCCCCCAGCTCATGGATACTGTCCCCTAGCTCATGGATACTGTCCCCTAGCTCATGGATACTGCCCCAGCTCATGGATACTGTCCCCCAGCTCATGGATACTGTCCCCCAGCTCCTGAATACTGTCCCCCAGCTCATGGATACTGTCCCCCAGCTCCTGAATACTGTCCCCCAGCTCATGGATACTGTCCCCCAGCTCATGAATATGCCCCAGCACATGGATACTGTCCCCCAGCTCATGGATACTGTCCCCCAGCTCATGGATACTGTCCCCCAGCTCATGGATATGCCCCCCAGCACATGGATAAGCCCCCCAGCACATGGATACTGTCCCCCAGCTCATGGATAATGCCCCAGCACATGGATATGCCCCAGCACATGGATACTGTCCCCCAGCTCATGGATAATGCCCCAGCACATGGATAAGCCCGCCAGCACATGGATACTGTCCCCCAGCTCATGGATAATGCCCCAGCACATGGATATGCCCCAGCACATGGATACTGTCCCCCAGCTCATGGATAATGCCCCAGCACATGGATACTGTCCCCCAGCTCATGAATATTGCCCCAGCACATGGATGTGCCCCAGCTCGCTCATGGATGTGCCCCAGCTCGCTCATGGATGTGCCCCAGCTCACCCGTCGCCGACGCGTTAGGCTCCCTCTGAGCGTGCGTCCGGCGGCAGGAAGCTTGGGCACTCGCCTGGGGGAGCCACGTGACCGCGATCTCGCGAGATCGCGGTCACGTGGCTCCCCCAGGCGAGTGCCCAAGCTTCCTGCCGCCGGACGCACGCTCAGAGGGAGCCTAACGCGGCGGCGACGGGTGAGCTGAGGCATATCCCTCCAGTGGGTGCGCATTCGCTCCATAAGACGCACCCACTTTTCCCCCCACTTTTTGGGGGGAGAAAAGTGCGTCTTATGGAGCGAAAAATACGGTAATTAATACCCCTCTCTGTATAATGTAGATAACATCCTCCTGCATTAATTAATACCCCTCTCCGTATAATGTATACAACATCCACCTGCATTAATTAATGCCCCTCTCTGTATAGAACATCCTACTGCATTGTCATGTGGAGGGTGCAGAACTTCGGAATGCAATGGTTATCCAGCACAGGAGAGGGAACTTTTACTTAGGAATATAAAAGCAGGGGAGAGGGAAAATATTAACGTAAATCGGTCTGAAAGCTCAGAGAAGAGATGACGGGTGCAAATCGATTTTTATAATAAAATAAAGCACTTTAAATCAAGGGAAAACCTTCAAATAAATCACACTGAAGGCTCATAATGACAGAGTAACTGTGAGAGCTGGATAATAAATGTATCAGACATAAAAAACCTTTATAACAAGCAGCACTGTGAGAGGAGAGGGACTTTATATAAAACGTGTATTATAGATGAGGAAAGGGGGATAGTGCTCCTGGATAATATAAAATGTATCAGACCTAAGCCCCTATTATGCAGAGCGGGAGGGGAGATAACACACGTTTTATAAAGTCCCTCTCTTCTCCCAGCGCTGCTTGTTATAAAGGGGTTATTACTATCCAGCCCTCCTCTGTCATTAGCTTTCAGTGTGATTTATTTGAATGTTTTCCTTCTCCAGCTGCTTTTATCATCTTGTCTGCCTCATAGACATGCAAGGGTTAAGTAAAGGTTTCCTCTCCTGTGCTGGCTGTCTGTGCTGCGAGTGAGTATTCTGGAGCTCTATCACTGTCAGATTTTTGGGTAGGGGTCGGGAAGGATTCCGCATACAAACCTTTTCTGTAGCTTTGCGATGTTGCGCTCTTCATTACTGGTCTCCTTCACTCAATGTAATGTCACAAAACGGACTGAAACTAAAATGTAGTGCATCTTATTTTAGTTTCTTTCGTTTTTTTGTACTGAGCAGTTTCGTATCTCTTGAGTCATACTAGAACTAAATTATCCCAAAATTCTGACTAAATCGTTTTAGTACCAAAACAAATGCACATGTCTATTATATTGTACAAGTTCATCCTTGTTCCCGAAGAGAAACGTTGGAAGAGAATACTGGTGCTTTTCACTTCTTGTTGCACACCTGGGGCATTTTTCTTCCCTTTGTTCATGTTACATGGGGTAATTGGGGCTAATCACTGCCTAAAGGGCTTTTTAAAGGTTTATGCTGGTTGTGGGATTCTACACAGGCCGACCTCAGTCTGGTTTGTTTGTAACCATGCTGTGTCACCTCCCTGTGGCCAATGTTCTTACCTCTGTACAATGTTCATACGTGCCCTCACCTGTTGGTTAAGTTCCGTTATTTGTGTGTCCAGCTCGTGCCCCCCGTTCTTGGTGATCTGGATGTTTTTTCTGGCTGGGGGGGGTATGTTGTGCAACCGCACAGGAGGCTGCATGATTTTGGGAGTTGTAGGGGACGTCCTCTGTGGGACTGAAAAGAGACACAAAAGAACACAGATTTACACGAGGGTAACCGGCTGCACCACGCAGCCCAGGGTTTAACCGGCTCCACCACACAGACCAGGGCTAGATACCATGGCTGGTGTAATGGTAACTGTAGCAGTTCCAGGGGCTGCATTTCATAAGACAGTAAGTAAGACGATCTGTGGCCGCCGTCCCGTTCCCACCGTGCTGGATGGTTTAGAAATACACAGATAAACATCCTGACGGTAACAATTTGAATAAGCACGATGGGCATGGCTTTCTGTCCTTACTAGCACAATCGATTGTGCGTCTGACGGGCACCGGGGGCACATTGTGTTTCTCTTGGCAGGAGACTCGCAGCTCATGCAGTATTTATCAAGAGTGACCCTGACCTCACAGGCCGTTTCATCTCAGTGGCGGCAATTCAAGCGTTATTATATCTGGCAAAACGTTATTGTGTCCAAACACCTGTCCTCCACCACATGCCCATTAATCACAGCGGCCCGACCGGAACACCCCATGTACCTGCTGTGCCAATCGGCTTCTTGACTTTGTGGTCTCCTGGGTTGGGAATGGGCGCCACGTCCTGTCCTTGCCTTGCCAGCACCGGGTCATACTCCTTCCCGTCATAATTGGCATCAAAGAATTTTTTGAACCACTGGACGAACTCAAAGTTATCCTGGAACTTGCCTTTCACAAGTCTCTCCACGGGAATTATCTGCAAAGACAAAGCCAGGCGGTTTGCAGGCGCGACGGGCACGAGAAAAAAGTCGTCTGGTGCAGCTAGGCCGCGGGGAGACGCTGGGGGTACCGTGCCACGTCTCAGTGTGTGGAACAGAGATGGCAGTAAACAGGAGGCACACGGCATGATGGGATACACACAGGAGACAGCAATGAGTGAGACACACACGGCACGGTGGGAGGCACACAGAGGGGAGGCAATGAGGGGGCACATGGCATGGTGGGAGGCAATGAGGGGGGCACATGGCACGGTGGGTGGCAATGAGGGGGCACATGGCACGGTGGGAGGCAATGAGGGGGCACATGGCACGGTAGGAGGCAATGAGGGGGGCACATGGCACGGTGGGGACACACAGAAGAGGCAATGAGCGAGAGGCACGTGGCACTCTGGGAGAGAGAGGGCAATGATTTGGGGGGGCACAATGAGGGGCAGGATGGCACGTGAAGCCTCCGTTTTGTAGCAGCTTTAATAAACCAGTCACTCCCTGACGTCATTTAATACATGATGTGACGTCACAACACTCAGGAATCGCTCCATATCCCCCAGCAGCTGCGCTAGTCACACGCGCACAGACACAGCAGGGACACACAGGTACACAGAAACGCAGCAGGGACACATGCAGAAACACACATGTTTAGACGCAGGGACAGAGACATGGCAGAGATAGTCGCAGGGACACACACAGACGCAGGGACAGAGACAGTCACAGGGACACACACAGACGCAGGGACAGAGACAGTCACAGGGACACACACAGACGCAGGGACAGAGACAGTCACAGGGACACACACAGACGCAGGGACAGAGACAGTCACAGGGACACACACAGACGCAGGGACAGAGACAGTCACAGGGACACACACAGACGCAGGGACAGAGATACAGCAGAGACAGTCACAGGGACACGGCAGAGACAGTCACAGGGACACGGCAGAGCCAGTCGCAGGGACACGGCAGAGACAGTCACAGGGACACGGCAGAGACAGTCACAGGGGCACACACAGACGCACGCAGGGGCGCACACACAAATAACAGGTTATGTGGCAATCAGCACGCACCGCACCGCACACCCGGCAGCTGGTGCTCACCTTGTCGACGCTCATCTTCTTGAAGGCCCCTTGTAAGACTTTGAAGTTGTGGATGTATTCGTGCTCCAGCTTGGACTGAAACTTCACCTTCTTGAGCTGCACGCTGCCCGGGAACAGCATGTCCATGAAGTGACAGTATGCAGCCCCTAGGGGGAGACAGGGAGTGAGAGACCATGATACAGATCCTCCTACACACGGGATGGGGGGGTCCATTACCCTTATCATGGGTAATGCGTCTTCAAACCCCCCTCCCCCACTCAGAGCCCCCCCTCCATTCTGGTGGGGCCCCAGCCCAATATCATCCTCCGTGCCCAGGGACCCGGGCATGGGGCGGCTGCTTAGAGAGAGGAGAGCATTTCCCGTGGACCGAGCGAGAGGCGTGAGCAACGCAACATGCTCCCCTTTAATCTGCTCCTCCAATCCGAACGCTCAGCCGATCCATCATGAACACAGCTGTCAATTACTCTCATTATCCGTTAATGGCTCGGCTCGTTAATGGCTCGGCTCGTTAGTGGCTCAGCTCGTTAGTGGGCACACAGAGCGTACAATGCCGTCCCTGTGGCGGTTGGGCTTTGAAGACACGAGACGTACTAGTACGCCCCGTTGAATTCTACGGGCCACCTAGGCCCCGCCCAGCAGTCGGTATGCACCTCGCACCATTGGCTGCTGTGGGACAGCCTGAACTCAGGACATCCCCCTGCAGCCAATGACGTGTATCAGCAGCTAGGCGGGCCTAAGGAGGCGCCGGCTGAAGAGGCTGGCAAAACGTTAATCCTCTCCTGCCGGGCACCACCCACCCAGCGTTAAAGGGTTAAGTAAACAAAAAATAATGTTAATGAATCGATTAATTTATTTCAGAGGATCTAAAGGTAAGTAGTCAATGTAATAGAGCAGCAGGAAATGCTGGCAGAATGCTTGGAAATGCTGGCAGAATGCTTGGTTGTGTAGGGAGAGGTATTAGCAGTAGGAAAAGGGAAGTGCTCATGCCACTGTACAGAGCACTGGTGAGACCTCACTTGGAGTACTGTGTGCAGTACTGGAGACCGTATCTCCAGAAGGATATAGACCTCTTAGAGAGAGTTCAGAGAAGGGCTACTAAAATGGTGTACGGCTTGAAGGAGAAAAGTTACCAGGAAAGGCTTAATGATCTTAACATGTACAGCTTGGAAAAAAGACGAGACAGAGGAGATCTGATAGAAACATTTAAATACGTAAAGGGAATCCACAAGGTAGAGGAAGGGAGTATATTTAAAAGGAAACAAAGTAGCAAAACAAGAGGACATAGTCTTAGATTAGAGGGGCAAAGGTTTAAAAGTAACATCAGGAAGCATTATTTTACTGAGAGGGTGGTGGATACATGGAACAGTCTTCCAGTAGAAGTGGTAGAGGCCAAAACAGTAATTGAATTTAAGCAGGCATGGGATAGGCATAAGGCTATCCTAAACAAAAGATAAATCCAGGTAAAGTATCCATGTAATTGGGCGACTAGATGGGCCGAAAGGTTCTTATCGGCACACATTTTTCTATGTTTCTAAGATGTCGCATTACAGAGTGATGTCCTGCTCCAAGATGAGAACGAGACATGGAGCAGAAACATCTGCAAAAAGAATTCCACTGCTTTATTTTTGTGCGTCATATTTTATGTTGGACGAACAAAACGGAACCACAACAATCAACAATGACAAGTATGACCATACCCTGCCCACCAGGGGGCTCCACTGAGGTGTAACGGACAGAGGAGCCTCCATAAAGGTATAGATATGGGGCTGCACTTTACCTGAGCACATCTGTTCTATCTTGGAGTAGTTGAGCTGTAAGGAGTCGTTCACCCACGCCAGGAAGTCATGGCGACTCAGGTTCTCGCTGGTCACAGATGTGGAATAAACATTGACCGCCATCCCCCTGCCGCAAGACAAAAACATTAGATACATGTGAGACGGTCTGTCATCCACCGTGGAATGTGTCTGCACGCGCCACTACTTTTCCGACAGCGAAAGGTCTACCATACAATCGTTCTGGGTCACACCACCTGCCTGAACATCCTCATAGATCTCATTCTGGGTCACACCACCCGCCTCAACATCCTCATAGATCTCGTTCTGGGTCACACCACCCGCCTCAATATCCTCATAGATCTCGTTCTGGGTCACACCACCCGCCTCAACATCCTCATAGATCTCGTTCTGGGTCACACCACCCGCCTCAACATCCTCATAGATCTCGTTCTGGGTCCCACCACCTGCCTGAACATCCTCATAGATCTCATTCTGGGTCACACCACCCGCCTCAACATCCTCATAGATCTCGTTCTGGGTCCCACCACCCGCCTCAACATCCTCATAGATCTCGTTCTGGGTCACACCACCCGCCTCAACATCCTCATAGATCTCGTTCTGGGTCACACCACCCGCCTCAACATCCTCATAGATCTCGTTCTGGGTCATACCACCCGCCTCAACATCCTCATAGATCTCGTTCTGGGTCACACCACCCGCCTCAACATCTTTCTCATGAAACTCATTCTAGATCAGAACACCTGCCTCAACACCATTATGGCTCTTAAGTTGGGTCATATCATCTGCGTCAACATCTTCCTAGATCTTTTTCTGGGTCATACCACGGGTCAGGTCCTGCAGGATCGCTTGGGAATGCAGTTCCCGGATTTTTTTTTAGCAGGAGGAACTTCGTTCCCGTTTGGCTGATATACTGGGAAGATGCAATACCTTTCTACATGTACCGTTTTAAAAAATTGTGTCTATTTAATCGTTTTCCTGGATTTAAGCTCATTGGGAAGGCAGGGGAATGACAATTTCTCAATGTTTGCCAGAGGAATGGAATTCTCATGCAGAAAGAAGCGCTGCAGCTGCTCCGGAGTGAGCCCTACGCGAGAAATCTTTTGAAGTGTTAGTTTGTATTTTATCGCTTTTATTATTGAAATCTCATTAACAGGGTTATTCAGAGAAAACCACCAAAAAAAACATTGAATCGGCCAGCCACCGGAAAAAGCCGACGAACGGGTGAAAAGAAAAAAACACACACACACACACTTTTGAAAGGTGTTTTCAAAAAAATAAAAAATAAATAATGCCTGGAAAGAACATATAAAAAGGGGTTATTCAGAGAGATTCATGTCGCCGACATTTCGGCGCTCTCTCGTTTCCCACACTTCCGGGATTCGCATTTCCCCACCCTGCGGTGAATTCAGCATTAACAGCAGGGACCCCGGAGTGCAGTGAAAACCCGCTGCAAACCCACCGGAACTGCGGCAAAATACACGCCGAACACGTCGAAAAAAGCCAACGATCCAGCCGTGGATCACAGTGTAGAGCAGCCGCTGGAAAAAGTCGACAAGCTGACGAACAAGGTAAAGAATAAAAAAAAAGAAGATTTGAATGTTTGAAAAGTGAAACGCTGTTTGCAAAAAAACTACTGAACGAAAATGTCTGAAATTTACATATAAGATCCAATGAATGATAATAAAAAGGTTCGTTACAGAAAAAAGAACAAACGCTGGTGAAAAAAAGTTTTTTTTTTATAATTTTTTTGAAAAAAGACGGAAACAAATTCTGGACGAAAATAATCTTGAAAAATGGCTAAAAGATCCTAAATAATAGAGACTTTTTGCTGCAGATTAAAATAATAAACGGTTTATTAGATATGGAGTTAAAACGGGAATATTTTTAACATTGAAACCTATGACTAAACCTGTCGAATGAGGGGGGCGTGGCCGGCGGCACGATCCTTTCTACCTACTCGGTGGCCCTGGTGGTGCTTTTGGCTCGGCCCATACCCCTCAGCGGTTGCCCTGCCGTTGGCCATAAGGGAGTGAAGCACCGGAGACTGTTAACTCCACCCCCTCCAATCCGGCGATCCACATGGGGGCTGTTGTGTCGCCAGAGCCCCTGACTGCCGGTGCCATTTTGGAGGCCTGTGTGACTGCGCCTTTCCTGCCTCACGAGGTGAAGCCCTGTCCCTAGATGGGGAAGAAGAACAAGGGAGACGGAGCGGCGGATGGTACCTACACCCCTGACATCCGTCTTTCAATGGCTGGGGGGATAGGGCGATGGGCAGCTGCGTCCCGCCTTGTCTGGCACTGACTCGGAGGTGGAGGAGGCAGATGTCCCTCCTGTTCTGCACACGGCACCACCGGCCCTGGGATAAGATGCACTTCCCGCCACTAAGGGCGATATCCGCGCACTCCTGGAGGACGCCAGGAAATCCTGGCAGGCAGATTTTCAATCCCTTGGTGTGGCAGTCGTTGAGACTCAGGCACAGGGGGAGGTCCTTTGGACCCGCACGCAGACGGTTGAGGGCTCACAGGCCGCGACATCCACCACCGTGTGGGCTCTACAGCAGCAGATCAACAGCCTACAATCCGCCGTGCTGACCTTAGAAGCGAGGCACAGGCGCCGGAACGGAAAACGTAGAGCGGTGCCGGAAACGGTGCAAGACTCGGACTTACTGCCTTCTGTTACGCGATTTTTGGAGACTGTTCTCGGTCCAACGGACCAGCTACGGGACCCTGTGCTAGCGGCCCTCCGCATGCGGAAGGCGACCATGGCTCCAGCTAAAGCATCACGCTCCGAGAAGCGGCCCTGCATTCCTCGTTATTCTGTACAATGCGGAATGTGACCACAGTCCCCTTTTGAGGGGGCCTCTATTGCCGGGTTCCTGACCTGCCTTTCCTGGTACTGGCCGCTCAGTGACAATTTTGGCCTGTTACAACACTCTTACGCGCTCACGCCACTGGATACAAATGGGGCGCCTCTGGCTCCCTCGTTATCACAGCGGAGGATGGACAGACACTAGTGGCCACTACAGTGGACCAAGCTGAGGGACATCTTCGTACCTTGGGCCTCCTCGCTGCCCTCCCAAGCCAGGCACCTGAGCGTTCGTCCGTGGGCTCTCCCCTATCTGCCGGCGATCTGGAATGAGCCTGGGTACCTGTGATGTCACGGCTAATACATTCTAATAAATTCGCCGGGTGGACCCGAGGTGCGCCATCTTGGTTTTCTACCATGCTTGGCCCTCGTGACATTGCCCCTCCATGTCCTCCCCCAGGAGTTCGCCAGCCCCACAAAGCAACATAACTCTCACCCCCCCTTTTCGCATTCGTCATGCTTTTTGCAGTTAGCGTACGTGCTGTTGATAGTGGACTCTGCTTAGGATTGCCGAATTGTTTTCAGATTACTGCTTTGCTTCCCTGCGAACCCATATGCTATGCTTGCGTTTATCCCTTTCAAAATTCTTGGAGGTGGCCCTGCGAGTCCAAATGTTGTCAGTCGACTTGCGACTCTTCTCTAAGAAATAAAAAAAATTGAATAAAATAAAATAAAACACCTGCCGAATGAAACCACCAAACAGCAGGGCATTTCACTGACATTTCTCTGCTGTACAATGTGGATAGATTAACCATTGCTTCTCTATGGGGGATTTCACTGCCGCCGAACAGCACCGTATTTCACTGCCGCCGAACAGCACTGTATTTCTCTGCTGCCGAACAGCACGTATATCACTGCCGCTGAAAAGCAACGTATTTCACTGCCACCGAACAGGCAACGTATTTCACTGCCGCCGAACAGGCAACGTATTTCACTGCCGCCGAACAGGCACCGTATTTCACTGCCGCCGAACAGGCACCGTATTTCACTGCCGCCGAACAGGCATCGAATTTGCTGGTAATTCGCCAATATTTGGCAAACTGCCTGCTCTCTGAGTAACCCCAAAATGTGACGGTAGGGGGAAACTCCCTGTTCTGTGTATTTTTGGGGCCAGGTCGTGTCTCTGTGAATAACCCCCTGATAGTGTTAAGTTTTATGTGACCTTCGGGCACATTCGATACATTGTTACCGGGTTCCCCCTTGAGGGTCTCAATGAATGTCCAACGCCGGCATCACAGGGGGAGGAGCCGGGTCTGGTATTCTGGAACCGGCCGTTTTCAGGAATCATTAAAGCGACACAATGGGTCCTGTCAGTTCAGAGACAATCACTTTGCCAGCTCAGGCCCGGACCTGCCAAAAAAACGCCAGTCACTGGGAACGACTGGCAGAGCAGAGCGGGTGCAGTAAAATAATGATCCATTCCAGGCGCTTGACGGGGGCGACTTACTCCCAAAAACACGATATCTGAGGTTTGATCGTTACCGGCTAAAGAACAAAACAAACTCAAACCCCCACATTAATTAGGATTTAACAATGGACTCTTATAACACCACCGTGCGGCGTTAACCTTCTCATGACCGGGTTACAACTAGGTCACTCCACCCACTGCGTCGCTTCAGCCGCGCCGAGAGAGAGAGAGTCTGCGTCTATCCGGCCGCGCCGAGAGAGAGAGAGTCTGCGTCTATCCGGCCGCGCCGAGAGAGAGAGAGTCTGCGTCTATACGGCCGTGCCGAGAGAGAGAGAGTCTGCGTCTATACGGCCGCGCCGAGAGAGAGTCTGCGTCTATCCGGCCGCGCCGAGAGAGAGTCTGCGTCTATCCGGCCGCGCCGAGAGAGAGTCTGCGTCTATCCGGCCACGCCGAGAGAGAGTCTGCGTCTATCCGGCCACGCCGAGAGAGAGTCTGCGTCTATCCGGCCACGCCGAGAGAGAGTCTGCGTCTATCCGGCCATGCCGAGAGAGAGTCTGCGTCTATCCGGCCACGCCGAGAGAGAGTCTGCGTCTATCCGGCCGCGCCGAGAGAGAGGGAGAGTCTGCGTCTATCCGGCCTCGCCGAGAGTCTGCGTCTATCCGGCCACGCCGAGAGAGAGTGTCTGCGTCTATCCGGCCACGCCGAGAGAGAGTCTGCGTCTATCCGGCCGCGCCGAGAGAGAGTCTGCGTCTATCCGGCCGCGCCGAGAGAGAGTCTGCGTCTATCCGGCCGCGCCGAGAGAGAGGGAGAGTCTGCGTCTATCCGGCCTCGCCGAGAGTCTGCGTCTATCTGGCCACGCCGAGAGAGAGTCTGCGTCTATCCGGCCACGCCGAGAGAGAGTCTGCGTCTATCCGGCCACGCCGAGAGAGAGAGTCTGCGTCTATCCGGCCGCGCCGAGAGAGAGTCTGCGTCTATCCGGCCGCGCCGAGAGAGAGGGAGAGTCTGCGTCTATCCGGCCTCGCCGAGAGTCTGCGTCTATCCGGCCACGCCGAGAGAGAGTCTGCGTCTATCCGGCCGCACCGAGAGAGAGTCTGCGTCTATCCGGCCGCGCCGAGAGAGAGAGTCTGCGTCTATCCGGCCGCACCGAGAGAGAGAGTCTGCGTCTATCCGGCCACGCCGAGAGAGAGTCTGCGTCTATCCGGCCACGCCGAGAGACAGTCTGCGTCTATCCGGCCACGCCGAGAGAGAGTCTGCGTCTATCCGGCCACGCCGAGAGAGAGAGTCTGCGTCTATCCGGCCACGCCGAGAGAGAGTCTGCGTCTATCCGGCCACGCCGAGAGAGAGTCTGCGTCTATCCGGCCACGCCGAGAGAGAGTCTGCGTCTATCCGGCCACGCCGAGAGAGTGTCTGCGTCTATCCGGCCGCGCCGAGCGAGAGAGTCTGCGTCTATCCGGCCACGCCGAGAGAGAGTCTGCGTCTATCCGGCCACGCCGAGAGAGAGTCTGCGTCTATCCGGCCACGCCGAGAGAGAGTCTGCGTCTATCCGGCCACGCCGAGAGAGAGTCTGCGTCTATCGGCCACGCCGAGAGAGAGTCTGCGTCTATCCGGCCACGCCGAGAGAGAGTCTGCGTCTATCCGGCCACGCCGAGAGAGAGTCTGCGTCTATCCGGCCACGCCGAGAGAGAGTCTGCGTCTATCCGGCCACGCCGAGAGAGAGTCTGCGTCTATCCGGCCACGCGAGAGAGAGAGTCTGCGTCTATCCGGCCGCGCCGAGAGAGAGGGAGAGTCTGCGTCTATCCGGCCTCGCCGAGAGTCTGCGTCTATCTGGCCACGCCGAGAGAGAGTCTGCGTCTATCCGGCCGCGCCGAGAGAGAGAGTCTGCGTCTATCCGGCCGCGCCGAGAGAGAGTGTCTGCGTCTATCCGGCCGCGCCGAGAGCGAGAGAGTCTGCGTCTATCCGGCCGCGCCGAGAGAGAGTCTGCGTCTATCCGGCCGCGCCGAGAGAGAGAGTCTGCGTCTATCCTGCCACGCCGAGAGAGAGTCTGCGTCTATCCGGCCGCGCCGAGAGAGAGGGAGAGTCTGCGTCTATCCGGCCTCGCCGAGAGTCTGCGTCTATCTGGCCACGCCGAGAGAGAGTCTGCGTCTATCCGGCCACGCCGAGAGACAGTCTGCGTCTATCCGGCCACGCCGAGAGAGAGTCTGCGTCTATCCGGCCACGCCGAGAGAGAGTCTGCGTCTATCCGGCCACGCCGAGAGAGAGTCTGCGTCTATCCGGCCACGCCGAGAGAGAGTCTGCGTCTATCCGGCCACGCCGAGAGAGAGTCTGCGTCTATCCGGCCACGCCGAGAGAGAGTCTGCGTCTATCCGGCCACGCCGAGAGAGAGTCTGCGTCTATCCGGCCACGCCGAGAGAGAGTCTGCGTCTATCCGGCCACGCCGAGAGAGAGTCTGCGTCTATCCGGCCACGCAGAGAGTCTGCGTCTATCCGGCCACGCCGAGAGTCTGCGTCTATCCGGCCACGCCGAGGAGAAGTCTGCGTCTATCCGGCCACGCCGAGAGAGAGTCTGCGTCTATCCGGCCACGCCGAGAGAGAGTCTGCGTCTATCCGGCCACGCCGAGAGAGAGTCTGCGTCTATCCGGCCACGCCGAGAGAGAGTCTGCGTCTATCCGGCCACGCCGAGAGAGAGTCTGCGTCTATCCGGCCACGCGAGAGAGAGTCTGCGTCTATCCGCCACGCCGAGAGAGAGTCTGCGTCTATCCGGCCACGCCGAGAGAGAGTCTGCGTCTATCCGCCACGCCGAGAGAGAGTCTGCGTCTATCCGGCCACGCCGAGAGAGAGTCTGCGTCTATCCGGCCACGCCGAGAGAGAGTCTGCGTCTATCCGGCCACGCCGAGAGAGAGTCTGCGTCTATCCGGCCACGCGAGAGAGAGTCTGCGTCTATCCGCCACGCCGAGAGAGAGTCTGCGTCTATCCGGCCACGCCGAGAGAGAGTCTGCGTCTATCCGGCCACGCCGAGAGAGAGGGAGAGTCTGCGTCTATCCGGCCACGCCGAGAGAGAGTCTGCGTCTATCCGGCCACGCCGAGAGAGAGTCTGCGTCTATCCGGCCACGCCGAGAGAGTGTCTGCGTCTATCCGGCCACGCCGAGAGAGTGTCTGCGTCTATCCGGCCGCGCCGAGAGAGAGTCTGCGTCTATCCGGCCACGCCGAGAGAGAGTCTGCGTCTATCGGCCACGCCGAGAGGAGGTCTGCGTCTATCCGGCCACGCCGAGAGAGAGTCTGCGTCTATCCGGCCACGCCGAGAGAGAGTCTGCGTCTATCCGGCCACGCCGAGAGAGAGTCTGCGTCTATCCGGCCACGCCGAGAGAGAGTCTGCGTCTATCCGGCCACGCGAGAGAGAGTCTGCGTCTATCCGGCCACGCCGAGAGAGAGTCTGCGTCTATCCGGCCACGCCGAGAGAGAGTCTGCGTCTATCCGGCCACGCCGAGAGAGAGTCTGCGTCTATCCGGCCACGCCGAGAGAGAGTCTGCGTCTATACGGCCACGCCGAGAGAGAGTCTGCGTCTATCGGCCGCGCCGAGAGAGAGGAGAGTCTGCGTCTATCCGGCCTCGCCGAGAGTCTGCGTCTATCTGGCCACGCCGAGAGAGAGTCTGCGTCTATCCGGCCGCACCGAGAGAGAGGAGAGTCTGCGTCTATCCGGCCGCGCCGAGAGAGAGGGAGAGTCTGCGTCTATCCGGCCTCGCCGAGAGTCTGCGTCTATCCGGCCACGCCGAGAGTCTGCGTCTATCCGGCCACGCCGAGAGTCTGCGTCTATCCGGCCACGCCGAGAGTCTGCGTCTATCCGGCCACGCCGAGAGTCTGCGTCTATCCGGCCACGCCGAGAGTCTGCGTCTATCCGGCCACGCCGAGAGAGTCTGCGTCTATCCGGCCACGCCGAGAGTCTGCGTCTATCCGGCCACGCCGAGAGTCTGCGTCTATCCGGCCACGCCGAGAGAGAGTCTGCGTCTATCCGGCCACGCCGAGAGAGAGTCTGCGTCTATCCGGCCACGCCGAGAGAGAGTCTGCGTCTATCCGGCCACGCCGAGAGAGAGTCTGCGTCTATCCGGCCACGCCGAGAGAGGGAGAGACTATCCGGCCACGCCGAGAGAGTCCGTCAGGGTTATTCAGAGAGCCCCGAAATGTCACTGACATTTTGATGCTTTCCTGTTCCCGGCACTTCAGTCTGATTCGCCAACCCTGAATTCAGACACTGAACGAATCCGGAAAAACACCAAATCGATACGAAAAAAAGCCGACGACCCACCGAGCAGCTGACGAATGGGTAAAAAAACAAGAATAATAAAAAAAACACGCAACTTTTTAAAGGCGTTTACAAAAATGCCTGAAAATCACATATAAAAAGGTTTGTTACAGGAGAAAAAAAAACACTTAAAAAAAATTTCACGGAAAGATCCCTGGAAGATTCTAAAGAGACTTTTTGCTGCAGATTAAAATAATAAATGGTTTATTAGATATTGAATAGAAACGGGAATATTTTTAACATTGAAACCTATGGGATTCGCCTGAATAAACCTGTCGAATGAAACCACTGAACATCAGGGCATTTCACTGACATTTCTCTGCTGTTCAATGTGAATAGATTAACCATTGCTTCTCTATGGGGGATTTCACTGCCGCCGAACAGGCAACGTATTTCACTGGAAATATTTGGCAAACTGCCAGTTTTCTGAATAGCCGAATGGCCACGAAATGTCACCGTATGGGGAAACTCACTGTTCGGTGACATTTCGGGGAATGATCGATTCTCTCTGAATAACCCTGGACTGACTAAATACAGCTCCGCCAGTGTCCGTCCCGTTACAGACAAGAAGATAAAACCAGAAGAAAAAATATATAAGACATAAATATAACAGAAGATGACTTGGCCGGCTGATCTGCAGATCAATAAAACCTTCCACCATGTCCCACAGCAGAGACACCTCAACACCATCAATAAAACCTTCCACCATGTCCCACAGCAGAGACACCTCAACACCATCAACAAAACCTTCCACCATATCCCACAGCAGAGACACCTCAACACCATCAACAAAACCTTCCACCATATCCCACAGCAGAGACACCTCAACAAAACCTTCCACCATATCCCACAGCAGAGACACCTCAACACCATCAATAAAACCTTCCACCATGTCCCACAGCAGAGACACCTCAACAAAACCTTCCACCATGTCCCACAGCAGAGACACCTCAACAAAACCTTCCACCATGTCCCACAGCAGAGACACCATGTCCCACAGCAGAGACACCTCAACACCATCAATAAAACCTTCCACCATGTCCCACAGCAGAGACACCATGTCCCACAGCAGAGACACCTCAACAAAACCTTCCACCATGTCCCACAGCAGAGACACCTCAACACCATCAATAAAACCTTCCACCATGTCCCACAGCAGAGACACCTCAACACCATCAACAAAACCTTCCACCATGTCCCACGGCAGAGACACCTCAACAAAACCTTCCACCATGTCCCACGGCAGAGACACCTCAACAAAACCTTCCACCATGTCCCACGGCAGAGACACCTCAACAAAACCTTCCACCATGTCCCACAGCAGAGACACCATGTCCCACAGCAGAGACACCTCAACAAAACCTTCCACCATGTCCCACAGCAGAGACACCTCAACACCATCAACAAAACCTTCCACCATGTCCCACAGCAGACACCTCAACACCATCAATAAAACCTTCCACCATGTCCCACAGCAGACACCTCAACACCATCAACAAAACCTTCCACCATGTCCCACAGCAGAGACACCTCAACAAAACCTTCCACCATGTCCCACAGCAGAGACACCTCAACAAAACCTTCCACCATGTCCCACAGCAGAGACACCTCAACAAAACCTTCCACCATGTCCCACAGCAGAGACACCTCAACAAAACCTTCCACCATGTCCCACAGCAGAGACACCTCAACACCATCAATAAAACCTTCCACCATGTCCCACAGCAGAGACACCTCAACACCATCAACAAAACCTTCCACCATGTCCCACGGCAGAGACACCTCAACAAAACCTTCCACCATGTCCCACGGCAGAGACACCTCAACAAAACCTTCCACCATGTCCCACAGCAGAGACACCTCAACACCATCAACAAAACCTTCCACCATGTCCCACAGCAGAGACACCTCAACAAAACCTTCCACCATGTCCCACAGCAGAGACACCTCAACACCATCAATAAAACCTTCCATTTTCTTTTTTTGTGGCTCCTCCATATATTCGGGGTGTGGGTCTCTCTTTTGGGGCACCTTGATACACATTGGGTGTGGGTCTATTTTGGGGGCTCCCCCGTACTCCTATATTTTGTGTATATGGACCCCAAGCCAGGACATGGACACACATAGATACACAGGACACAGGTACGTACACAGGGTTAAGATATGGACACAGGGTTAAGTCGCACACACGGCTGTGACATAGTGTTACTCACCCCGGCTCCCCGCTGTTCTGCGTCTCGTGGTTATCCCTGGCGCGGCGTCTCTTTCCCTTCTCGCTGAACCTACGAACAAAACAAGCGCCGGTCACACAAACACAGCAACGCACAGAGGAACGCGGCGGGACACGTGGGACGCGCACGCTGGGTGAGCTGGAGGGTGTCTCCATGTCCCAGCGCAGTGACTAACCCCCCCCCCGACTCCGGGGCCCCTGGGCCGGCAACGCAGGGCCCTTTACCTCAAATACATGCTGGCGCCTGGGGAGACGCGTTCACAGACCGAGGCGAGGCTCAGAGGAATTCAGGGCCCATGTAGTAACAATGTAACCGGGGGCCCCCTCAGTTTATATAAACCCCCCCCCCCAAGGACGCGGCAGCTCCTGTATCGAAACGCGGCCAGAAATACCCGGCGGCACAAACACCGCCGCGCTACAATGAAACCATTTACACCTTCAGCAGCAGCGAACCTCCGCTCCTCCATTAACCCTTTCCTGCCGCAGGGGGTGAACCCTCTGAGGTAGGAGGCTGAACGCTGTACTGCGCTGCGGAATATGTTGGAGCTCTGTAAGAAGGAGTTTAGAGAGGAGTCGCTCGATTCTCATTCCTTAATAATTTATTGATGGTCACTAAACGTGGAGCCGGTAAACGGTACCGGACCCCCTAACCGGACCCCCTAACCGGACCCCCTGACCAGACCCCCTAACCAGGACCCCCTAACCGGGACCTGTGTATACCCACAGCATGAGAGAGCGATACCGAGGGAGCCGTGCGTGAAGGCAGCATCTTTCCTGTCCTGCTCACAGGCTGCCGGGTTGTTTCTCTCAAGCTGTGCTTAATGTGATCACCTGACTGTCTCAGCCACTCCCAGCATGCACTGCTTCAGCTTTGATATTCTCTTGCCCCTAGAGTAAAGACTGTATGTGTTTCTGCCTGTGACCTGCTGCCCCCCCCCGAGTGTGACCTGCTGCCCCCCCCGAGTGTGACCTGCTGCCCCCCCCCGAGTGTGACCTGCTGCCCCCCCCCGAGTGTGACCTGCTGCCCCCCCCGAGTGTGACCTGCTGCCCCCCCCGAGTGTGACCTGCTGCCCCCCCCGAGTGTGACCTGCTGCCCCCCCCGAGTGTGACCTGCTGCCCCCCCCGAGTGACCTGCCCCCCCCGAGTGTGACCTGCTGCCCACCCCCCCCGAGAGTGACCTGCTGCCCACGTCCCCCCCGACTGTGACCTGCTGCCCCCCCGAGTGTGACCTGCTGCCCCCCCCGAGTGTGACCTGCTGCCCACCCCCCCCCGAGTGTGACCTGCTGCCCACCCCCCCCCGAGTGTGACCTGCTGCCCACAACCCCCCCCGAGTGTGACCTGCTGCCCACAACCCCCCCCGAGTGTGACCTGCTGCCCACAACCCCCCCCGAGTGTGACCTGCTGCCCACCCCCCGAGTGTGACCTGCTGCCCACCCCCCGAGTGTGACCTGCTGCCCACAACCCCCCCCGAGTGTGACCTGCTGCCCACCCCCCGAGTGTGACCTGCTGCCCCCCCGAGTGTGACCTGCTCCCCACAACCCCCCCCGAGTGTGACCTGCTGCCCCCCCAAGTGTGACCTGCTGCCCACGACCCCCCAAGTGTGACCTGCTGCCCACAACCCCCCCCGAGTGTGACCTGCTGCCCACGACCCCCCCAAGTGTGACCTGCTGCCCACGACCCCCCGAGTGTGACCTGCTGCCCACAACCCCCCGAGTGTGACCTGCTGCCCACGACCCCCCCAAGTGTGACCTGCTGCCCACAACCCCCCCCGAGTGTGACCTGCTGCCCACGACCCCCCCAAGTGTGACCTGCTGCCCACGACCCCCCGAGTGTGACCTGCTGCCCACGACCCCCCCAAGTGTGACCTGCTGCCCACGACCCCCCCGAGTGTGACCTGATGACGCTACCTGCATCGCTCCTTCAGTTCAGACACTGTGATTTCCCGTGCGCCCCCTCAGCTGCTGCGGCACTCCCCCCCCCCGGAACCCTCAGTTTTCCTTGTGACTCCAAGTAACCGGTTCCTTCCGCAGATCCTCGTGTCCCTCTCAAGTAGCTGTGTCTCCAGTGTCCCTGTATCTGGATTCCTGTGCACATCATTCCCAGCAACTACGTGTCCCACTATCCAGTCTGGTCAGCCCTCTTCACATCCCGCCTATTGTCCTCCACTTGCTGGTTCTCCTGTTCTGCTGCCACTCACCCACTAGTGAACCTGACAACCGGAGAGGGCGAGTGACAGCCGGAGAGGGCGAGTGACAGCCGGAGAGGGCGAGTGACAGCCGGAGAGGGCGAGTGACAGCCGGAGAGGGCGAGTGACAGCTGGAGAGGGCGAGTGACAGCCGGAGAGGGCGAGTGACAGCCGGAGAGGGCGAGTGACAGCTGGAGAGGGCGAGTGAATAAAGGAGAGGGCGAGTGAATAAAGGAGAGGGCGAGTGAATAAAGGAGAGGGCGAGTGACAGCCGGAGAGGGCGAGTGACAGCCGGAGAGGGCGAGTGACAGCCGGAGAGGGCGAGTGACAGCTGGAGAGGGCAAGTGAATAAAGGAGAGGGCGAGTGAATAAAGGAGAGGGCGAGTGAATAAAGGAGAGGGCGAGTGAATAAAGGAGAGGGCGAGTGAATAAAGGAGAGGGCGAGTGAATAAAGGAGAGGGCGAGTGAATAAAGGAGAGGGCGAGTGAATAAAGGAGAGGGCGAGTGAATAAAGGAGAGGGCGAGTGAATAAAGGAGAGGGCGAGTGAATAAAGGAGAGGGCGAGAGAATAAAGGAGAGGGCGAGTGAATAAAGGAGAGGGCGAGTGAATAAAGGAGAGGGCGAGTGAATAAAGGAGAGGGCGAGTGAATAAAGGAGAGGGCGAGTGAATAAAGGAGAAGGCGAGTGAATAAAGGAGAAGGCGAGTGAATAAAGGAGAGGGCGAGAGAATAAAGGAGAGGTCGAGTGAATAAAGGAGAGGGCGAGTGACAGCTGGAGAGGGCGAGTGAATAAAGGAGAGGGCGAGTGAATAAAGGAGAGGGCGAGTGAATAAAGGAGAGGGCGAGTGAATAAAGGAGAGGGCGAGTGAATAAAGGAGAGGGCGAGTGAATAAAGGAGAAGGCGAGTGAATAAAGGAGAGGGCGAGTGAATAAAGGAGAAGGCGAGTGAATAAAGGAGAGGGCGAGTGAATAAAGGAGAGGGCGAGTGAATAAAGGAGAGGGCGAGTGAATAAAGGAGAGGGCGAGTGAATAAAGGAGAGGGCGAGTGACAGCAGGAGAGGTCGAGTAAATAAAGGAGAGGGCGAGTGAATAAAGGAGAGGGCGAGTGAATAAAGGAGAGGGCGAGTGAATAAAGGAGAGGGCGAGTGACAGCAGGAGAGGTCGAGTAAATAAAGGAGAGGGCGAGTGAATAAAGGAGAGGGCGAGTGAATAAAGGAGAGGTCGAGTGAATAAAGGAGAGGCGAGTGATAAGGAGAGGGCGAGTGAATAAAGGAGAGGGCGAGTGAATAAAGGAGAGGGCGAGTGAATAAAGGAGAGGTCGAGTGAATAAAGGAGAGGGCGAGTGAATAAAGGAGAGGGCGAGTGAATAAAGGAGAGGGCGAGTGAATAAAGGAGAAGGCGAGTGAATAAAGGAGAAGGCGAGTGAATAAAGGAGAGGGCGAGAGAATAAAGGAGAGGTCGAGTGAATAAAGGAGAGGGCGAGTGACAGCTGGAGAGGGCGAGTGACAGCTGGAGAGGGCGAGTGAATAAAGGAGAGGGCGAGTGAATAAAGGAGAGGGCGAGTGAATAAAGGAGAGGGCGAGTGAATAAAGGAGAGGGCGAGTGAATAAAGGAGAAGGCGAGTGAATAAAGGAGAGGGCGAGAGAATAAAGGAGAGGGCGAGTGAATAAAGGAGAGGGCGAGTGACAGCCGGAGAGGGCGAGTGACAGCCGGAGAGGGCGCGTGACAGCTGGAGAGGGCAAGTGAATAAAGGAGAGGGCGAGTGAATAAAGGAGAGGGCGAGTGAATAAAGGAGAGGGCGAGTGAATAAAGGAGAAGGCGAGTGAATAAAGGAGAGGGCGAGTGAATAAAGGAGAGGGCGAGAGAATAAAGGAGAGGGCGAGTGAACAAAGGAGAGGGCGAGTGAACAAAGGAGAGGGCGAGTGAATAAAGGAGAGGGCGAGTGAATAAAGGAGAAGGCGAGTGAATAAAGGAGAAGGCGAGTGAATAAAGGAGAGGGCGAGTGAATAAAGGAGAAGGCGAGTGAATAAAGGAGAGGGCGAGAGAATAAAGGAGAGGGCGAGTGAATAAAGGAGAGGGCGAGTGAATAAAGGAGAAGGCGAGTGAATAAAGGAGAGGGCGAGTGAATAAAGGAGAGGGCGAGTGAATAAAGGAGAGGGCGAGTGAATAAAGGAGAGGGCGAGTGAATAAAGGAGAGGGCGAGTGAATAAAGGAGAGGGCGAGTGAATAAAGGAGAGGTCGAGTGAATAAAGGAGAGGGCGAGTGAATAAAGGAGAAGGCGAGTGACAACTGGAGAGGTCGAGTGAATAAAGGAGAGGGCGAGTGAATAAAGGAGAGGGCGAGTGAATAAAGGAGAGGGCGAGTGAATAAAGGAGAGGGCGAGTGACAGCAGGAGAGGGCGAGTGAATAAAGGAGAGGGCGAGTGACAGCCGGAGAGGGCGAGTGACAGCTGGAGAGGGCGAGTGAATAAAGGAGAGAGCGAGTGAATAAAGGAGAGGGCGAGTGAATAAAGGAGAAGGCGAGTGAATAAAGGAGAGGGCGAGTGAATAAAGGAGAGGGCGAGAGAATAAAGGAGAGGGCGAGTGAATAAGGAGAGGGCGAGTGAATAAAGGAGAGGGCGAGAGTGAATAAAGGAGAGGCGAGTGAATAAAGAGAGGTCGAGAGGAATATAAAGGAGAAGGCGAGTGAATAAAGGAGAGGGCGAGAGAATAAAGGAGAGGTCGAGTGAATAAAGGAGAGGGCGAGTGAATAAAAGGCGAGTGAGGGCGGAGTGAATAAAGGAGAGGCGAGTGAATAAAGGAGAGGGCGAGTGAATAAAGGAGAGGGCGAGTGAATAAAGGAGAGGGCGAGTGAATATAAGGAGAGGGCGAGTGAATAAAGGAGAGGGGTCGAGTGAATAAAGGAGAGGGCGAGTGAATAAAGGAGAGGGCGAGTGAATAAGGAGAGGGAGCGAGAGAAATAAGGGAGAGGGCGAGTGAATAAAGGAGAGGGCGAGTGAATAAAAAGGAGGGCGAGTGAATAAAGGAGAGGGCGAGTGAATAAAGGAGAGGGCGAGTGACAACGGAGGAGGTCGAGTGAATAAAGGAGAGGGCGAGTGAATAAAGGAGAGGGCGAGTGAATAAAGGAGAGGGCGAGTGACAGCAGGAGAGGTCGAGTAAATAAAGGAGAGGGCGAGTGAATAAAGGAGAGGGCGAGTGAATAAAGGAGAGGTCGAGTGAATAAAGGAGAGGGCGAGTGAATAAAGGAGAGGGCGAGTGAATAAAGGAGAGGTCGAGTGAATAAAGGAGAGGGCGAGTGAATAAAGGAGAGGTCGAGTGAATAAAGGAGAGGCGAGTGAATAAAGGAGAGGGCGAGTGAATAAAGGAGAGGGCGAGTGAATAAAGGGCAGTGAGAGGTCGAGTGAATAAAGGAGAGGGCGAGTGAATAAAGGAGAGGGCGAGTGAATAAAGGAGAAGGCGAGTGACAGCAGGAGAGGTCGAGTGAATAAAGGAGAGGGCGAGTGAATAAAGGAGAGGGCGAGTGAATAAAGGAGAGGGCGAGTGACAGCAGGAGAGGTCGAGTGAATAAAGGAGAGGGCGAGAGAATAAAGGAGAGGGCGAGAGAATAAAGGAGAGGGCGAGTGAATAAAGGAGAGGGCGAGTGAATAAAGGAGAGGGCGAGTGAATAAAGGAGAGGGCGAGTGAATAAAGGAGAGGTCGAGTGAGTAAAGGAGAGGTCGAGTGAATAAAGGAGAGGGCGAGTGACAGCAGGAGAGGGCGAGTGAATAAAGGAGAGGGCGAGTGAATAAAGGAGAGGTCGAGTGAATAAAGGAGAGGGCGAGTGAATAAAGGAGAGGGCGAGTGAATAAAGGAGAGGGCGAGTGAATAAAGGAGAGGGCGAGTGAATAAAGGAGAGGGCGAGTGAATAAAGGAGAGGGCGAGTGAATAAAGGAGAGGTCGAGTGAATAAAGGAGAGGGCGAGTGACAGCAGGAGAGGTCGAGTGAATAAAGGAGAGGTCGAGTGAATAAAGGAGAGGGCGAGTGAATAAAGGAGAGGGCGAGTGAATAAAGGAGAGGGCGAGTGAATAAAGGAGAGGGCGAGTGAATAAAGGAGAGGGCGAGAGAATAAAGGAGAGGGCGAGTGAATAAAGGAGAAGGAGAGTGACAGCAGGAGAGGGCGAGTGACAGCAGGAGAGGGCGAGTGACAGCAGGAGAGGGCGAGTGACAGCAGGAGAGGGCGAGTGACAGCAGGAGAGGGCGAGTGACAGCAGGAGAGGGCGAGTGAATAAAGGAGAGGGCGAGTGAATAAAGGAGAGGGCGAGTGAATAAAGGAGAGGGAGAGTGACAGCAGGAGAGGGCGAGTGACAGCAGGAGAGGGCGAGTGACAGCAGGAGAGGGCGAGTGACAGCAGAAGAGGGCGAGTGACAGCAGGAGAGGGCGAGTGAATAAAGGAGAGGGCGAGTGAATAAAGGAGAGGGCGAGTGAATAAAGGAGAGGGCGAGTGACAGCAAGACAGGACTCTAAGTGTTGGAATAAGCTAAATGCAGACCCCAGGACCAACTGCACTCACACTCAGCGAGGACACGCTGCACTCAACTCAGCGAGGACACGCTGCACTCACACTCAGCGAGGACACGCTGCACTCACACTCAGCGAGGACACGCTGCACTCAAACTCAGCGAGGACACGCTGCACTCACACTCAGCGAGGACACGCTGCACTCACACTCAGCGAGGACACGCTGCACTCACACTCAGCGAGGACACGCTGCACTCACACTCAGCGAGGACACGCTGCACTCACACTCAGCGAGGACACGCTGCACTCACACTCAGCGAGGACACGCTGTACTCACACTCAGCGAGGACACGCTGTACTCACACACACTCAGCGAGGACACGCTGTACTCACACTCAGCGAGGACAGGCTGTACTCACACTCAGCGAGGACACGCTGTACTCACACTCAGCGAGGACACGCTGTACTCACACTCAGCGAGGACACGCTGTACTCACACTCAGCGAGGACACGCTGTACTCACACTCAGCGAGGACACGCTGTACTCACACTCAGCGAGGACACGCTGTACTCACACTCAGCGAGGACACGCTGTACTCACACTCAGCGAGGACACTCTGCACTCACACTCAGCGAGGACACGCTGTACTCACACTCAGCGAGGACACGCTGTACTCACACTCAGCGAGGACACGCTGTACTCACACTCAGCGAGGACACTCTGTACTCACACTCAGCGAGGACACTCTGTACTCACACTCAGCGAGGACACTCTGTACTCACACTCAGCGAGGACACGCTGTACTCACACTCAGCGAGGACATGCTGTACTCACACTCAGCGAGGACATGCTGTACTCACACTCAGCGAGGACACGCTGTACTCCCACTCACACTCAGCGAGGACATGCTGTACTCACACTCAGCGAGGACACGCTGTACTCACACTCAGCGAGGACACGCTGTACTCACACAGGACACACTGTACTCACACTCAGCGAGGACATGCTGTACTCACACTCAGCGAGGACACGCTGTACTCACACAGGACACACTGTACTCACACTCAGCGAGGACATGCTGTACTCACACTCAGCGAGGACACGCTGTACTCACACTCCCACTCAGCGAGGACACGCTGTACTCACACTCAGCGAGGACACTCTGCACTCACACTCAGCGAGGACACGCTGCACTCACACTCAGCGAGGACACGCTGCACTCACACTCAGCGAGGACACGCTGCACTCACACTCAGCGAGGACACGCTGTACTCACACTCAGCGAGGACACGCTGTACTCACACTCAGCGAGGACACGCTGTACTCACACTCAGCGAGGACACGCTGTACTCACACTCAGCGAGGACACTCTGTACTCACACTCAGCGAGGACACGCTGTACTCACACTCAGCGAGGACATGCTGTACTCACACTCAGCGAGGACATGCTGTACTCACACTCAGCGAGGACATGCTGTACTCACACTCAGCGAGGACATGCTGTACTCACACTCAGCGAGGACACGCTGTACTCCCACTCACACTCAGCGAGGACATGCTGTACTCACACTCAGCGAGGACACGCTGTACTCACACAGGACACACTGTACTCCCACTCAGCGAGGACACGCTGTACTCACACTCAGCGAGGACACGCTGTACTCACACTCAGCGAGGACACGCTGTACTCACACTCAGCGAGGACACGCTGTACTCACACTCAGCGAGGACACGCTGCACTCACACTCAGCGAGGACACGCTGCACTCACACTCAGCGAGGACACGCTGTACTCACACTCAGCGAGGACACGCTGTACTCACACTCAGCGAGGACACGCTGCACTCTCACACTCAGCGAGGACACGCTGCACTCACACTCAGCGAGGACACGCTGTACTCACACTCAGCGAGGACACGCTGTACTCACACTCAGCGAGGACACGCTGTAGTCACACTCAGCGAGGACACGCTGTAGTCACACTCAGCGAGGACACGCTGTAGTCACACTCACACTCAGCGAGGACATGCAGCCCGGGCTCTGTGTATCTGGTTACTATGTGATGCAGGAATGTGTTGCTGTATGTGAATACACAGAGGGACATGGAGTGAGACGCTGCAGCAGCCAAGCCCTGCGGGAGGCACTCACTGCCAACCAGCTACAGCTTAACCTCTGCTGTGCCGCAACCAGAAACAGCTTAACCCTGTTAGTGCCGGACCCCGGAGCTGCTTAACCCTGTTTGTGCCGGACCTGGGACCAGCTTAACCCTGTCTGTGCCGAACCCAGAACCAGCTTAACCCTGTCTGTGCCGGACCCGGGAGTTGCTTAACCCTGTCTGTGCAGCTGCAGCTTCTGTTCTCACACAACCCTCAGCCAGAACATGAGGGAGTGCAATAGATTCATATGTATCTCTCCACAAAACCCCAGACACGGCTTAATGCAGGGAAATGAATATCTTTAATGGGAATGAGAAATCCGTCATAATCTCTGCTCTAGCACAATGATCAGTAATAAGAGCACGGATACATATATATATATATAGCCAAATGGAACAGCAAAGTATAGTATCCAGGTACCCTCTGATACTATATAGGAACCCATATTTTTGTTTCTGCTCATGGGGTGATTGCACAATGTAGTCTGAACGGAAATGTTTAATACCTAATACACACGCGGGTCACACAAAAAAACACCCCAAAGAATACTTTGTTTTTATTATGAATTTTTGTTTGTGTATGTACTGATTACAGCGTGTGCAGTATACACAGCGCGTACGGATTACAGCGTGTGCAGTATACACAGCGCGTACTGATTACAGCGTGTGCAGTATACACAGCGCGTACTGATTACAGCGTGTGCAGTATACACAGCGCCTACTGATTACAGTGCGTGCAGTATACACAGCGCCTACTGATTACAGCGTGTGCAGTATAGACAGCATATTCATTACAGCGTGTGCAGTATACACCGAGCGTACTGATTACAGCGTGTGCAGTATACACAGCACGTAGTCATTGCAGCGTGTGCAATATACACAGCGCGTACTGATTACAGCGCTGCAGTATACACAGCACGTACTGATTACAGCGCGTGCTGATTACAGCGTGTGCAGTATACACAACGCGTACTGATTACAGCGTGTGCAGTATACACATCGCGTACTGATTACAGCGTGTGTAGTATACACAGCACATATTCATTACAGCGTGTGCAGTATACACAGCGCGTACTGATTACAGCGTGTGCAGTATACACAGCGTGTACTCATTGCAGCGTGTGCAGTATACACAGCGCGTACTGATTACAGCGTGTGCAGTATACACAGCGTGTACTCATTGCAGCGTGTGCAGTATACACAGCGCGTACTGATTACACCGTGTGCAGTATACACAACGCGTACTGATTACAGCGTGTGCAGTATACACAGCGTGTACTCATTGCAGCGTGTGCAGTATACACAGCGCGTACTGATTACAGCGTGTGCAGTATACATAGCACGTACTGATTACAGCGTGTGCAGTATACACAGCGCGCACTGATTACAGCGTGCGCAGTATACACAGCGCGTGCAGTATACACAGCGCGTACTGATTACAGCGCTGCAGTATACACAGCACGTACTGATACAGCGCGTGCTGATTACAGCGTGTGAAAGTATACACAGCGCGTACTGATTACAGCGTGTGCAGTATAGACAGCATATTCATTACAGCGTGTGCAGTCTACACAGCGCGTACTGATTACAGTGTGTGCAGTATACACAGCGCGTACTGATTACAGTGTGTGCAGTATACACAGCGCGTACTGATTACAGCGTGTGCAGTATACACAGCGTGTACTGATTACAGCGTGTGCAGTATACACAGCATATTCATTACAGCGTGTGCAGTCTACACAGCGCGTACTGATTACAGCGTGTGCAGTATACACAGCGCGTACTGATTACAGTGCGTGCAGTATACACAGCGCGCACTGATTACAGCGTGTGCAGTATACACAGCGCGTACTGATTACAGTGCGTGCAGTATACACAGCGCGCACTGATTACAGCGTGCGCAGTATACACAGCGCGTGCAGTATACACAGCGCGTACTGATACAGCGCATGCTGATTACAGCGTGTGAAAGTATACACAACGCGTACTGATTACAGCGTGTGCAGTATACACAGCGCGTACTGATTACAGCGTGTGCAGTATAGACAGCATATTCATTACAGCGTGTGCAGTCTACACAGCGCGTACTGATTACAGTGTGTGCGGTATACACAGCGCGTACTGATTACAGTGCGTGCAGTATACACAGCGCGTACTGATTACAGCGTGTGCAGTATACACAGCGTGTACTGATTACAGCGTGTGCAGTATAGACAGCATATTCATTACAGCGTGTGCAGTATACAAAGCGTGTACTGATTACAGCATGTGCAGTATACACAGCGCGCACTGATTACAGCGTGTGCAGTATACACAGCGCGTACTGATTACAGTGCGTGCAGTATACACAGCACGCACTGATTACAGCGTGTGCAGTATACACAGCGCGTACTGATTACAGTGTGTGCAGTATAGACAGCATATTCATTACAGGGTGTGCCGTATACACCGAGCGTACTGATTACAGCGTGTGCAGTATACACAGCGCGTACTGATTACAGCGTGTGCAGTATAGACAGCATATTCATTACAGGGTGTGCAGTATACACCGAGCGTACTGATTACAGCGTGTGCAGTATACACAGCACGTACTGATTACAGCGTGTGCAGTATACACAGTGAGTACGGATTACAGCATGTGCAGTATACACAGCGCGTACTGATTACAGCGTGTGCAGTATACACAGTGCGTACCGATTACAGCATGTGCAGTATACACAGTGCGTACTGATTACAGCGTGTGCAGTATACACAGCGCGTACTGATTACAGCGCGTGCAGTATACACAGCGCGCACTGATTACAGCATGTGCAGTATACACAGCGCGTACTGATTACAGCATGTGCAGTATACACAGCGCGTACTGATTACAGCGTGTGTAGTATACACAGCACATATTCATTACAGCGTGTGCAGTATACACAGCGCGTGCAGTATACACAGCGCGTACTGATTACAGCGCGTGCCGATTACAGCGTGTGCAGTATACACAACGTGTACTGATTACAGCGTGTGCAGTATACACAGCGCGTACTGATTACAGCATGTGCAGTATACACAGCGCGTACTGATTACAGCATGTGCAGTATACACAGCGCGTACTGATTACAGCGTGTGTAGTATACACAGCACGTACCGATTACAGAGTGTGCAGTATACACAGCGCGTACTGATTACAGCGTGTGCAGTATACACAACGCGTACTGATTACAGCGTGTGCAGTATACATAGCACGTACTGATTACAGCGTGTGCAGTATACACAACGCGTACTGATTACAGCGTGTGCCGTATACACAGCGCGTACTGATTACAGCATGTGCAGTATACACAGCGCGTACTGATTACAGCGTGTGCAGTATACACAGCACGTACCGATTACAGAGTGTGCAGTATACACAGCGCGTACTGATTACAGCGTGTGCAGTATACACAGTGCGTACTGATTACAGCGTGTGCAGTATACACAACGCGTACTGATTACAGCGTGTGCAGTATACATAGCACGTACTGATTACAGCGTGTGCAGTATACACAACGCGTACTGATTACAGCGTGTGCCGTATACACAGCGCGTACTGATTACAGCGTGTGCACTGTGCAGTATACACAACGCGTACTGATTACAGCATGTGCAGTATACACAGCATATTCATTACAGCGTGTGCCGTATACACAGCGCGTACTGATTACAGCGTGTGCAGTATACACAGCACGTACTCATTGCAGTGTGTGCAGTATACACAGCGCGTACTGATTACAACGCTGCAGTATACACAGCACGTACTGATTACAGCGCGTGCTGATTACAGCGTGTGCAGTATACACAACGTGTACTGATTACAGCGTGTGCAGTATACACAGCACGTACTCCTTGCAGTGTGTGCAGTATACACAGCGCGTACTGATTACAACGCTGCAGTATACACAGCACGTACTGATTACAGCACGTGCTGATTACAGCGTGTGCAGTATACACAGCACGTACTGATTACAGCATGTGCAGTATACACAGCGCATACTGATTACAGCGTGTGCAGTGTACACAGCGTGTACTGATTACAGCGTGTGCAGTATACACAGCATATTCATTACAGCGTGTGCAGTATACACAGCGCATACTGATTACAGCGTGTGCAGTGTACACAGCGTGTACTGATTACAGCGTGTGCAGTATACACAGCATATTCATTACAGCGTGTGCAGTATACACAGCACGTACTGATTACAGCATGTGCAGTATACACAGCGCATACTGATTACAGCGTGTGCAGTGTACACAGCGTGTACTGATTACAGCGTGTGCAGTATACACAGCATATTCATTACAGCGTGTGCCGTATACACAGCGCGTACTGATTACAGCGTGTGCAGTATACACAGCACGTACTCATTGCAGCGTGTGCAATATACACAGCGCGTACTGATTACAGCGCTGCAGTATACACAGCACGTACTGATTACAGCGCGTGCTGATTACAGCGTGTGCAGTATACACAACGCGTACTGATTACAGCGTGTGCAGTATACACAGCGCGTACTGATTACAGCGTGTGCAGTATACACAGAGTGTACTCATTGCAGCGTGTGCAGTATACACAGCGCGTACTGATTACAGCGTGTGCAGTATACACAGCGCGTACTGATTACAGCGTGTGCAGTATACATAGCACGTACTGATTACAGCGTGTGCAGTATACACAACGCGTACTGATTACAGCGTGTGCAGTATACACAGCGTGTACTCATTGCAGCGTGTGCAGTATACACAGCGCGTACTGATTACAGCGTGTGCAGTATACACAACGCGTACTGATTACAGCGTGTGCCGTATACACAGCGCGTACTGATTACAGCGTGTGCAGTATACACAGCACGTACTGATTACAGCGTGTGCAGTATACACAGCGCGTACTGATTACAGCGTGTGCAGTATACACAGCATATTCATTACAGCGTATGAAGTCTACACAGCGCGTACTGATTACAGCGTGTGCAGTATACACAACGCGTACTGATTACAGCGTGTGCAGTATACATAGCACGTACTGATTACAGCGTGTGCAGTATACACAACGCGTACTGATTACAGCGTGTGCAGTATACACAACGCGTACGGATTACAACGCTGCAGTATACACAGCACGTACTGATTACAGCGTGTGCAGTATACACAGAGTGTACTCATTGCAGCGTGTGCAGTATACACAGCGCGTACTGATTACAGCGTGTGCAGTATACACAGCGCGTACTGATTACAGCGTGTGCAGTATACATAGCACGTACTGATTACAGCGTGTGCAGTATACACAACGCGTACTGATTACAGCGTGTGCAGTATACACAGCGTGTACTCATTGCAGCGTGTGCAGTATACACAGCGCCTACTGATTACAGCGTGTGCAGTATACATAGCACGTACTGATTACAGCGTGTGCAGTATACACAGCGCGTACTGATTACAGCGTGTGCAGTATACATAGCACGTACGGATTACAGCGTGTGCAGTATACACAGCATATTCATTACAGCGTGTGCCGTATACACAGCACGTACTGATTACAGCATGTGCAGTATACATAGCACGTACTGATTACAGCGTGTGCAGTATATACTTCGCATACTGATTACAGCGTGTGCAGTATACACAGCATATTCATTACAGCGTGTGCCGTATACACAGCGCGTACTGATTACAGTGTGTGCAGTATACACAGCGTGTACTCATTGCAGCGTGTGCAGTATACACAGCATATTCATTACAGCGTGTGCAGTATACACAGTGTGTACTCTATAACAGACCTCCATACCCTGTCTGGGTCACATTTGTTAATGCCGCTTCCTTGCCGGACCCCCGCTCTCCCACCAGCAGTCTTTCGTGCCTTTCTCCAGCCTTTAGCCGAAGCTTGAGGACGGGTACACTGAAAATACAGTGACAGCCTTCTCAGAAATGATCCAGCACGCAGATCTGGAGGTTAGGACAGACAGACTGAACAGAGCTCTTAACCCCTTAGTGACCGGGCGGTTTTACTATCTTCCATCTGAAAGTGCCCGCTGCTGATTTTACGTTTCTGCGCTGTTTGTGTTTAGGTCTAATTTTCCTCTTACTCACTTATGGAACCCACACATATAATATACCGTTTTCCCCACCATTAAATGGACTTTCTAAAAATACCATTATTTCCATCATATCCTCTAATTTACTATTAAAAAAAAATATGAAATATGAGGAAAAAAATGGAAAGAAAACACCACACTTTTTCAAAATGTAATACCCACAATCTACATAAAGACGCCGGCTAAATCGTTTTGAAGTTTTAAACATACACAGTGTGAGGATTCTGTATTGCAGGCGCCACCTAGTGGTTTCTTCAAGAATTAGAAGCCAATACAAGAAATAAAACTAGTTAAAGTGTATATACGTATAAAAGTACCACCCAGACAATTTAAAAAAAACAAAAAAAAACTTGTTTTTTTGGGTTTTTACACCAAACCTGGTGATATATGGTACCATTGGAAAGGGCATGCTCTGTCCTTTCTAATGATACCAAACATGACCCTCTAGCTGCCACAAATCAGGAGATACAGGGGGTCCAAATGATCCCACGATCTTCACTTGGCAGCTAGGGGTTAAATGCCCAATTTGCATCATCGCGCATATGGTGACGACATCAGTAGGCGGCCCCAGAGCCTTGGGTGACATCCAAGATGTCAGCCACCTCCAGGAGAAGTCTGCGATCCGGCAGATTGCGGGCCGGCAAGAAAGGGGTTGATGAGCGGCATCGCTGGAAAGGTCATACTGTGACCTTTCCAGCAATGCCTCTCTTTTTAAGTTTATCTTTATTCCTGGCCATTTTGGGAGGACGAGGGGTACAAATGACCCCCTCCCTTTCACGCACTCTCCCGGCTGTGCCAGGGGGGCGCCTTTAACTGACATCATCACGCCCGGCGATGGTCCATAAAACCAGAGGTGTGACTTCAAGGAAATCAGAAAGAGGTGGGACCCCGGCCGGAGAGTCAAGTATTGGGAGGGGGGGTTAGAGAGCCATGATGTGCAGGGTACGTCCTTGGTCCTTAAGGGACTTCCCCCCCCCCAGACGTATCCTGTACCTCATTGGTCCTTATGGCTTAATGAATAATATACACTAAGCGGCCACTTTATTAGGTACGCCTGTTCAGTTGCTTGTTAACACAAATTGCTAATTAGCCAATCACATTGCAGCAGCTCAATGCATTTCGGGATACAGACGCGGAGAAGACGACTTGCTGAAGTTCAAACCGAGCATCAGAATGGGGGGAGGAAAGGGGTTTAAGTGACTTTGAACGTGGCGCGGGTTGTCGGTGCCAGACGGACTGGTCTTTCACAAACTGCTGATCTCCTGGGATTTTCACTCATCATTTCTAGGGTTTACAGAGAATGACCCGAAAAAGAGGAAATACCCAGTGAGCGGCAGCTGTGAGGACGAATGTGAGGTCAGAGGAGAATGGACAGACTGGAACGAGAGGATAGAAAGGCAACAGTAACTCACATAACCACTCGATACAAGCAAGGTCCTCAGATACACCATCTCTGAACCCACAACACGTCCAACCTTGAAGCAGATGGGCTCAGGGCAGGACTGGGACAAAAAAGCAGCTCTGGACTTCATCCAGCAAACAAGAGGAAACTCCCATCCGGCGCAATGATATACGAGCAGTGCAGACATTACATGAAGCAATAAAATAAATAAATCACTGTAATATATGTATTGTTTATGCAGATACTGTGAATCATCCATCCCAATATATCACTAAAATATAGAGATTTGTAAACAATATTCAGACAATTGTGTCCAGCCCCCCCCCCCCATCCTGTTTCCCTCCCCCTCGAGATTGTAAATTCCCCACGGGACTAGGGTCCTCACGTCCTCCTGTATCTGCTGGCAGGAATACTGACCTGTCTCCTGTATGTATTGTAGAATTGTCCTGTCTTTGTACAACGCTGCGGAATGTGTTGACGCTTCATAAATAATAATAATAAAATCATCTCCATTGTTCAATATATTGTTGCTGCCATCTAGTGGCCAGAAATGAGTATGTCCTTCTGCACCAGTATTGAATTATGTCCATAAATGCACATGGGATCAGTGGGAATTGCTCAATGTGATACTGCCACCTATTGGCCAAAATCAGGTATGTCCTTAAATGACAAAATGAAAATAAACTATTAGACCCCCCTATAAAGCGTGGGGGGACCCCCAAAATAACATTAAAAAGGATATCATTTTATTGTCTGATATCAAAATGAAGAAAAAACAAACATGTAAAGAGCCGCAATAAAACACTTAAATGTGAGAAATGAGTTTGCATAAAATGGAAAAAATGGCCGCCGCTGGATCTTCGCAGCTGAGCCGTGGGCCTGTTTTCTGGTAGGAGCCTGGAGCGGCCGCTCCATCAACCCCTACGTTAATCCATCAACCCCTACGTTAATTCATCAACCCCTACGTTAATCCATCAACCCCTACGTTAATCCATCAACCCCTACGTTAATCCATCAACCCCTACGTTAATCCATCAACCCCTACGTTAATCCAGCTCTGGCGCGCGGGCATGTGCAACGTCACTGAATATTCATGTTAAAGTGACGCCTGTCCGTACTAACGTGTGTCACTCAGCCTCACCCGTAACCGATAGAAGGTTATACCATCCCAGCTCTTACTCGAGACGCACGTCCACACCGAGAAAAAAAAGCCGCTGCGCGTTCCTATTCGCCGGGAAGGCTTGTGACATCCATAGGATATGCAGACATATAAGGGGTTAATTATAATCATGGTCAGAATGCAGCCGGTGTATTTATAGGCGACGCAGGATTTTCCCCAGTGAAAGATAAAGAAATATATGGAATATTGATTAAATTAAAGACCCATAAGGAAACATATCCTTAACCACTTCACTGCCATGGATGCGCTGAGCGCGTCCATGATGTTCCTGCCACTGTGTGGAGGACACGCTGAGCACGTCCAATCACCCCCACAGTGAAGCGGCCAGGAGGTAAACAGTGATGGCCAACATCCGGGAATGTCAGCCCTCACTGTGGGATCATGGGAGTCGCAGTGATGTCATCACGCCAGCGCGTGATGGCGTCACATTCTGCAGCACCTGGAAAGTGCCTGAAGAGGAGGGGGTGTCCCTCCCCATCAGTAAGGGGCAGAGAAAAAAGGCAGACACCGCTTGGAAGGGCACAGTGCCGTATCGTGGTCGTCTCCCGGAGGTGTCCGACATCTTGGAAGTCGGCCAAGCCTCCAGGATCTCCCCCCGCCCACTGGCATCATCACACATGGACAGGATGATGTCAGTTCGAGAGTTAACGCCTAGCTGCCACCTATGGTAGAGATAAGGGGTCATTGGACCCCCCCTATCTCCCAATCTGTGGAAGCTAGGGGTTAATATTTAGTAAGGCCAGGACATTACCTTTCCAATGATACCAAGCATAAAAAATAATTATAAAAAAATTAAATTTAAATAAAGACCTGTTTTTTGTTTTTTTTAATGCAGCATTATTGTTCATATTTCAATTATATTGTGAACAATAATGCTGCACTAACGATTTTTGGGGGGGGGGGTTTAGCTAAATCACGTAACTTCTCCGAAAAATAATGTAACGAGTCCTCATTTTTTTTTAACAAGCGCAACCCATAGAATGAATAACCGCAAAGGCTCGCGTGATAGAATGTGAAAGAAACACTTTACGCGCTGCAGATGATTGAAAATTCTAATTTTATTGCATTTTTTGTTATAAGACAGGACATGACGTATACATATAATAATGACATATTATGAATCTGCCGAGTCTGACGGAAAGAACGATATATAATATGTCTGGGTCGTATAATAAAATAAGCCTTCTAAACCGGTAAAAATGGCTCAGCAGCGAAAGGGTTAAGCCTTCCCAGCGAATAGGAACGTGTAGCGGCTTTTTTTTCTCGGTATGGACGCGTGTCTCGAGTAAGAGCTGGAATGGTATAAAGTTCTATTGATTACGAATCACCAGAGAAAAAGGATGGGGATCTCATAAGTCATGTCGCCCCCTAGGGGCGGATACCCCAAAAAGAACCAGAAGATTACAATATAACTTTATTTAGTCAAATACAAAAAAAAATGTGAAAAAAATATAAAACACACACATAGATATAGCGTCGAAAATAAACCATAATGAAAAAGAAAGGGAGTCTGCGAAATTCCACAAAAACAAGGAGACGTCAGGGGAGGTGGAACGTGTCGATGTGTAACGCACACACATAGGATCGGCGCACAGGACGCTGTAACACCCTTAATATTTAATATTTGCAAACCATCAATAAATGGCCAGCAGAGCAGGATCCGTGGGGTTAACAGGACCAGCCACATAAGGAATACTCATAAAAGGTACCGGCGAGGGAATAAATCACGATTAATGCTATAATATATCCTCACAAACATCCCATTTCTAGTCTGTCCCTAACGAGCTCATAAGGTGAGCATAACCACAACAAAGACAGACATAGTATGTGCTCGGGTACGCGGAGATACCACCTAGTGAAGTGACAAAAAGACACACCTTTAGGACACGCGTTTCGCCGTCGTAACACACGGCTTCCTCTAGAGCTAATGACGTCCCAAAGAACAAAGTGCACAATGTGTGCCGAGTTCTCCTGGGAGGGCGGCCAATCGTATGCCCCCAAAATACATAGCGGCACCTCATGGGCGTATCCCCTTAATTCCAAGACGAGGCGAGCACGTGATCACTCACCAACCAATGGAACCGCTTATTGTATCCCAGGACTGAGATCCCGGTCCCACATGGTGCAAAACCATCCGGATACAGTGTCTACTGTGATGACTCTCTCTCACCATGTGGGACCGGGAATAAAAAGAAGCACAAACAGACCAGCCAATGAGAGGAGCCCGAAAACAGACCAGCGAATGAGAGGAGCCCGAAAACAGACCAGCCAATGAGAGGAGCCCGAAAACAGACCAGCCAATGAGAGGAGCCCGAAAACAGACCAGCCAATGAGAGGAGCCCGAAAACACACCAGCCAATGAGAGGAGCCCGAAAACAGACCAGCCAATGAGAAGAAGCCGGAAAACAGACCAGCCAATGAGAAGAAGCCCGAAAACAGACCAGCCAATGAGAAGAAGCCCGAAAACAGACCAGCCAATGAGAAGAAGCCCGAAAACAGACCAGCCAATGAGGGAAGCGAGAAAAACAGACCAGCCAATGAGAGAAGCCAGAAAACAGACCAGCCAATGAGAAGAAGCCCGAAAACAGACCAGCCAATGAGGGAAGCGAGAAAAACAGACCAGCCAATGAGAGAAGCCAGAAAACAGACCAGCCAATGAGAAGAAGCCCGAAAACAGACCAGCCAATGAGGGAAGCGAGAAAAACAGACCAGCCAATGAGAAGAAGCCCAAAAACAGACCAGCCAATGAGGGAAGCGAGAAAAACAGACCAGCCAATGAGAAGAAGCCCGAAAACAGACCAGCCAATGAGAAGAAGCCCGAAAACAGACCAGCCAATGAGAAGAAGCCCGAAAACAGACCAGCCAATGAGGGAAGCGAGAAAAACAGACCAGCCAATGAGAGGAGCCCGAAAACAGACCAGCCAATGAGAAGAAGCCCGAAAACAGACCAGCCAATGAGAAGAAGCGAGAAAAACAGACCAGCCAATGAGAGAAGCCAGAAAACAGACCAGCCAATGAGGGAAGCGAGAAAAACAGACCAGCCAATGAGAGAAGCCAGAAAACAGACCAGCCAATGAGAGAAGCCAGAAAACAGACCAGCCAATGAGAGAAGCCAGAAAACAGACCAGCCAATGAGAGAAGCCAGAAAACAGACCAGCCAATGAGAGAAGCCAGAAAACAGACCAGCCAATGAGAGAAGCCAGAGACTCGGATCACCTGTACAGCAGTGAGAACTCAGAGAGAAAGGATACGCATGCGCAAACCCCCGTGAGAAAAAGGGAAAGCAAATTGGACCAATCAGAGCACAGGAAGACCATGTGATCTATAAAAGTGGCGCACTCACTCCGGAGGGGCATTCAACTGATGAAGCCAGCAACAGACTGGCGAAACGCGTCTCGGAGACCCCCCCCCCTATTTATTGGTTTTATTTAACCCTTGTATTTAATAAATCCCCTTTTTTTTTTCCATCCGCCTCTTCTATTTATTGAGGGTCTCAGCGGCAGTGAAGGATCCCGGCGCGTCACAGGCCCAGCAGCCCAGGACACTCCCAGCTGGAGACACTCGACCATCCACGGGACACAGAGGAGACGGTACGGGAGAAACGGGGGAAAGGTCACCGTTATGGACCTAACGGAGGAATCAGTGAGCCGGATTATCAGTGTGTGACGACGCAGTGTGTGACGATGCAGTGTGTGACGACGCAGTGTGTGACGACGCAGTATGCGATGTTATAGTACAAGATGCCAGTGTGTATGATACAGTGTGTATGGTGCAGTGTGTGATATGTAGTGTGTGACGTCTCAGTGCTTGTGTGATGCAGTGCGGGATGCAGTGTGATGCTGTACTGTGAGGGATGCAGTGTGCGATGTTGTGGCGTGTAATGCATTGTGTGAGGTTGCAGTGTGAGGATGCAGAGTGACATTGTGATGTAGGGATGAAGTACGCGACAGTGTATGACGCTGTAGTGCAATGATGCAGTGTGTGGGATGCAGTGTGTGATGCTGTGGTGTATGATATGTTGTAGTGTGTATGATGCAGTGCATGTTTGATGCAGTGTGTGAGATGCAGTGTGCGACGTCACAGTGTGTTGCAGTGTGTGATGTTGCAGTGTGAGATGTGGGGTGTGATGCTGCAATGTGTGATGTTCTCATGTGATATGCCGCAGTGCCTGTATTGTAGTGTATGATGTTGCAGCGTGTGACGTGTGATGTTGCATTGTGATGCTGTACTGTGTGGAAAACAGTGCACAATGCTGCGGTGTGTGATATAGTGATGCTTCATGTGACGTAGCCGGGTGTGATGTAGTGTGTTGCAGTTTGTGATGTTGCAGTGTGGTAGGACGCAATGTGTGTGAAGCAGTGCATGATGTTGCAATGTGCGATGTTGTCGTGTGTTGCGGTGTATGATGTTGCAGTGTGCGTGATAAACTGTGTGTCGTCACAGTGTGTGGGATGCAGTGTGTGGCGTTGTAGTGTGCGATGTTGTAGCGTGTTGTAGTGTGTGTTGCGGAAGCGTTTCTGATGCAGTGCGTGTGAGGCAGCACGTGACACTGAAGTGTGGAGATGCAGTGTGTAACAGTGTAGGGCAGGGATGCTGTGTGTGACGATTAGGTGTGGGGATGCAGTACGTGATGTCGCAGTGCACTATGTCACAGTGTGATGTTGCCGTGTGTGACATTGCAGTGTGTCATGTCAGTGTGTATTATGCAATGTGTTTGAGATGTTTGCAGTGTGATGCTGTAGTGTGTTGCATTGTGTGGTGTTGCAGTGTGAGATGCAGTGAGTGATGTTGCAGTGTGTGATATGCAGTGTTTGATGTTGAAGTGCGGGGCTGCAGTGTGTTACATTGCAGTGTGTGATGTTGAAGTGTGATGCTGCAGTGTGGTATGTAGTGTGTTGCAGTGTGTGAGATGCAATGTGCGATGTAGTGTTTTGCAGGGTATGATGTTGCAGTGTGTGATGCTGCATGTGACATTGCAGGGTATCGGACTGCAGTGCGCAAGATACAGTGCATAACATTGCAGTGTGGGATCATGCAGTGTGTATGATACAATGTGTGGTCCAATGTATGGACCAGTGTGTGGTTCAGTGTTCAATGGTGTATTGTGTGAGCTGCAGTGTGTGGTGTTACAGTGTGTGATGTGCAATGTTGGAATGTAAGAAGATGCAGTGTATGATGTTGCAGTGTATCTGAAGCAGTGGGAGTGTGATGCAGCATGTGACATTGCAGTGTGGTGTGATGTTGCAGTGTGTGATGTTTCAGTACGATATGTTGCAGTGTGATGCAGTGTGTGTGCAATACAGTGTGTGATGTTGTAGTGTGTTGCAGTGTGCAATGTTGCAGTATTATGTAGTGTGTTGCAGTGCGTACGATGCAGTGTGTTTTGCAATGTGTCACTGCAGTGTCACATTGTAGTGTGTTGCAGTGCATATGATGTAGTGTGTGATGCAGTGTGACATTGTAGGGTTGTGCAATGTGTGACATTGCAGTCTCACGTGTAGTTGTTGCAGTGTGTGTGTTGCACTGTGTGACGTTCCAGTGTGTGACGTTGCAGTGTCACGTCGTAGCGTGTTGCAGTGTATTATGCAGTGTGTCATCTCAGTGTCACATTGTAGTGTGTTGCGGTGTGTGCTGCAGTGTGTGATGCTGCAGTGGAACATTGTAGTGTGTTGCAGTGTGAGATGTTGCGGTACATGATGCAGTGTGACATTTGGTGTCACTTTGAAGTGTGTTGTAGTGTGTGATGCAGTGTAAGATGCAGTGTGACATTGCAGTGTCGCTTTGTAGTGTGTTGCAGTGACATTGCAGTGGAATGGTGTAGTGTGTTGCAGTGTGAGATGTGGTGTGTGATGTTGTGTATGATGCAGTGTGTGATAGTGTCTAATGTTGTGGTGTGTTGTAGTGTGGGATGCAGTGTGTGTCGTTACAGTGTCACATTGTAGTGTGTTGCAGTGTGTGATGTTGCAGTGTCATGTTGTAGTGTGTTGCAGTGTTTGAAACAGTGTGTGATGTTGCAGTGTCACATTGTAGTGTGTTGCAGTGTGTGACGTTGTAGGTAGTGTCACGTTGTAGTTTGTTGTAGTGTGTGATGTTGCCGTGTGTGACGTTGCAGTGTCACATTGTAGTGTTTTGCCGTGCGTGATGTTGCAGTGTGTGATGTTGCAGTGTGTGTGACGTTGCAGTATCACATTGTAGTGTATTGCAGTGTGTGATGTTGCAGTGTGTGTGACGTTGCAGTGTCACATTGTAGTGTGATGCACTGTGTGTGATGTTGCAGTGTGTGACGTTGCAGTGTATGACGCAGTGTGACATTGCAGTGTGTGACATTGTGGTGTCATGTGTAGTGTGTTGCAGTGTGTTATGCCGTCTGTACGCTGCAGTGTCACTTTGTATTGTGATGCAGTGTGGTGCAGTGTGTGATGTTGCAGTGTCGCGTTATAGTGTGTTGCAGTGTGTGATGTTGCAGTGTCACGATGCAATGTGATGCAGCGGGTGATGCAGTGTGTGATGTTGTAGTGGGTGATGTAGTGTATGGTGTTGTAGTGTGTGATGCAGTGTGTGTGATGTTGTAGTGTCGCGCTGTTATGTGTTGAAGTGTGTGTGATGTTGCAGTGTGTATGACGTTGCAGTGATACATTGTAGTGTGATGCCGTGTGTGACGTTGTAGTATTTGATGCTGCAGTGACTCGTTGCAGTGTGTGGTGTCATGTGAAGTGTGTTGCAGTGTGTGATGCAGTGTCACTTTGTAGTGTGCTGCAGTGTGTGGTGCAGTGTGTGACGTTGCAGTGTTGTGTTGCAGTGTGTGACGTTGCAGTGTATGATACAGTGTGATGTTGCAATGTCACGATGTAGTGTGATGCAGCGAGTGATGCAGTGTGTGATGTTGCAGTGTGTGATGCAGTGTATGCTGTTGCAGTGTAACGGGTAATGTGTTGCAGTGTCACATAGTGTGGTGCAGTGTGTGTGACGTTGCAGTGTCCCGTTGTAGTGTGTTGCAGTGTCACGTTGTAGTGTGATGCCATGTGTGACGTTGCAGTATGTGATGTTGCAGTGTCTCATTGCAATGTGTTGCAGTGTGACATTGTAGTGTCCTGTTTTAGTGTGTTGCAGTGTGTGACGTTGCAGTGTGTACTATGCAGTATCACATTGTAGTGTGATGCAGTATGTGATGTCGCAGTGTCGCGTTGTAATGTGTTGCGGTGTGTGATGAAGTGTGTGATGAAGTGTGTGATGTTGCAGTGTCACAATGTAGTCTGTTGCAGTGTGTGTTACAGTGTGTGATGTTGCAGTGTATGGTGTTGCAGTGTGACGTTGTAGTGTGTTGACGTGTGTGTGATGCAATGTGTGACGTTGCAGTGTGTGATGTTGCAGTGTCACGTAGCGTGTTGCAGTGTGTGATGTAGTGTCACGTTGTAGCGTATTGCAGTGTGATGCAGTGTGTGATGTTGCAGTGTATGGTGTTGCAGTCACATTGTAGTGTGTTGAAGTGTGTGTGATGCAGTGGGTGTGACGTTGCAGTGGGTGTCACGAGTGTTGCAGTGTGTGTGTGATGTAGTGTGTGTTGCAGTGAGTGTGTGAAGTTGCAGTGTGTGATGCAGTGTGTGATGTTGCAGTGTATGATACAGTGCGTGATAACGTGTGTGATGTTGCAGTGTCACAATGTAGTCTGTTGCAGTGTGTTACAGTGTGTGATGTCGCAGTGTGTGTTACAGTGTATGGCGTTGCAGTGTGACGTTGTAGTGTGTTGAAGTGTGTGTGATGCAGTGTGTGTGACGTTATAGTGGGTGTGCTGGTGCAGTGTCACGTAGAGTGTTGCAGTGTGTGATGTAGTGTGTGTTGCAGTGTGAGTGTGTGATGTTGCAGTGTATGATACATTATGTGATGAAGTGTGTGATGTTGCAGTGTCACAATGTAGTCTGTTGCAGTGTGTGTTACAGTGTGTGATGTTGCAGTGTGTTACAGTGTGTGATGTTGCAGTGTATGGTGTTGCAGTGTGACATTGTAGTGTGTTGAAGTGTGTGTGTGATGCAGTGTGACGTTTCAGTGTGTGTGATGTTGCAGTGTCACATGGCGCGTTGCAGTGTGTGTGATGTAGTGTCACATTGTGATGCGTTGCAGTGCGTGATGCTGCAGTGTCACGTTGCAGTGTGTGATGCAGTGTGTCGCTGTGTGGGATGCAGTGTGTGGGATGTAGTGTGTGATGGTGCAGTGTCAAGTTGTGAGTGTGTAGTAGTGTGTGCGATGTTGCAGTGTGTGACGTTGCAGTGTTCGTGATGCAGTGTGTGTGTTTTACAGTGTGTGTCTTGCAGTGTGTGTGACATTGCAGTGTGTTGCAGTGTGATATGTAGTGTGTTGCAGTGTGATATGCAGTGTGTTGCAGTGTGTGTCTGATACGGTGCAGTGTGTATGTGTTGCCGTGTGTGACGTTGCAGTGTATGTGTGACAGTGTTTGTGTCTGTGATGCAGTGCGTGCGATCGCAGTGTGTGACATTGCAGTGTCTGTTGCAGTGTGTGTTGTGCAGTGTCACAGTGTGTGGTGCAGTGTGTTACAGTGTGTGACGTTGCAATGTGTGTGATGCAGTTTGTAGTGTGTGTGTCTGTAATGCAGTGTGTTAGTGTGTGTGACGTTGCAGTGTGTGACGTTGCAGTGTGTGACGTTGCAGTGTGTGTGTGACGTTGCAGTGTGTGACGTCGCAGTGTGTGTGTGACGTCGCAGTGTGTGTGTGACGTCGCAGTGTCCATGGCGTTGGGTCGCACGTTCCGGGATGCAGTGCGGCCCCTCCCCTCCTCACCTCGCTTGTGTCTGGGGTGTCTCCCGGGCGCCGCCCGCTCCGGCCTCGGCCTCTCCTCACGCCTCGCGGCCCAGTGATCCCGGCTCCCCGCTTACTCAGCGCCTCCTCGGCCGCCTGACAGCTCCGAGTCCCAGCTGCGGAGGCTCCAGCAGGTCCCAACGAGCGGCCAGTGCGCAGGCGCAGAGGGAGGATGGCGAGAGGACCGGGAGGGAGGGGGACAGGAGGGAGAGCACGTGGACAGGAGGGAGGAAAAAACCTGAGAGGAGGGAGAGAGAGAGGAGAGAGAGGAGGGAGAGAGAGGAGAGACAGAGAGAGAGGAGAGAGAGAGGAGAGAGAGAGGAGAGAGGAGAGGAGGGAGAGAGAGGAGAGAGAGAGAGGAGAGAGAGGGAGAGACAGAAGAGGAGGAGAGAAGAGAGAGACAGAGAGGAGAGAGAGGAGGAGACGAGAGGAGAGACAGAGAGGAGAGAAGAGAGGGGAGAGAGAGAGGAGAGAGAGGAGAGACAGAGAGGAGGGAGAGGAGGGAGAGAGAAGGAGGAGAGAGAGGAGAGAGAGAGAGGAGAGAGACAGAGAGGAGAGAGAAGAGAGGAAGAGAGACAGAGAGGAGGGAAGGAGAGGGAGGGAGGAGAGAGGAGGGAGAGAGAGGAGAGACAGAGAAGGAGAGAGAGGAGGAGAGAGAGAGGAGAGAGAGGAGGAGAGAGAGAGGAGGAGAGAGGAGGAGAGAGAGAGGAGAGAGGGGAGAGGAGGGAGAGAGAGGAGAGAGAGAAGAGAGAGAGAGAAGAGAGAGAGAGAGGAAGAGACAGAGAGGAGAGAGAGGAGAGACAGAGAGGAGGAGAGAGAGAGGGAGAGAGAGAGGAGGGAGAGAGAAGGAGGGAGAGGGAGGAGGGAGAGAGAGGAGAGAGAGAGAGGGAGGGAGAGAGAGGAGAGAGAGAGAGGAGAGACAGAGAGGAGAGACAGAGAGGAGGAGAGAGAGAGGGAGAGAGAGGAGGGAGAGAGAGGAGAGACAGAGAGGGAGAGAGAGGAAGAGAGAGAGGAGAGACAGAGAGGAGAGACAGAGAGGAGGGAGAGAGAGAGGAGGGCGAGAAGAGGAGAGAGAGGGAGAGAGAGAGGAGGAGAGAGGAGAGAGAGAGGGAGAGAGAGAGAGGGAGAGAGAGAGAGGAGAGAAGGAGGGAGAAGAGAGGAGAGACAGAGAGGAGAGACAGAGAGGAGAGAGAGAGAGAGAGAGGAGAAGACAGAGAGGAGAGACAGAGAGGAGGAGAGGAGAGAGAGAGAGGAGGACAGAGAGAGGAGGAGAGAGACAGGAGAGAGAGAGAGAGGAGAAGACAGAGAGAAGGAGAGGGGAGGGAGAGAGAGGAAGAGACAGGAGAGGAGGAGAGAGGAGGAGAGAGAGAGGAGGGAGAGAGAGGAGGAGGAGGAAGAGAGAGAGAGGAGGGAGAGAGAGAGGAGAGAAGAGGAGGGAGAGAAGGAGGAGGGAGAGAGAGAGGAGGAGAGAGGAGAGAGAGGACAGAGAGGAGGAGAGGAGGGAGAGAGAGAGAGACGAGAGGAGAGAGGAGGAGAGGAGAGACAGAGAGGAGGGAGAGAGGAGAGACAGAGAGGAGAGACAGAGAGGAGAGAGAGGAGAGACAGAGAGGAGAGAGAGAGAGGAGAGAGACAGAGAGGAGGGAGAGAGAGAGGAGGGAGAGAGAGGAGAGACAGAGAGGAGAGACAGAGAGGAGAGACAGAGAGGAGAGAGACAGAGGAGGGAGAGAGAGGAGAGAGAGAGAGGAGAGAGACAGAGAGGAGAGAGAGAGAGGAGAGAGACAGAGAGGAGGGAGAGAGAGGAGGGAGAGAGACAGAGAGGAGAGAGACAGAGAGAAGAGACAGAGAGGAGAGAGACAGAGAGGAGGGAGAGAGACAGAGAGGAGGGAGAGAGAGGAGAGAGAGAGAGAGAGAGAGAGAGAGAGAGGAGAGAGAGAGAGGAGAGAGACAGAGAGGAGGGAGGAGAGAGAGGAGGGAGAGAGAGGAGAGACAGAGAGGAGAGACAGAGAGGAGAGAGACAGAGAGGAGGGAGAGAGAGGAGAGAGAGAGAGGAGAGAGACAGAGAGGAGAGAGAGAGAGGAGAGAGACAGAGAGGAGGGAGAGAGAGAGAGGAGAGAGACAGAGAGGAGGGAGAGAGAGAGAGGGAGAGAGACAGAGAGGGAGAGAGACAGAGAGGAGAGAGACAGGAGAGGAGGGAGAGAGAGGAGAGAGAGAAGAGGAGAGAGACAGGAGAGGAGAGAGAGAGAGAGAGAGACAGAGAGGAGGGGAGAGAGAGAGAGGAGGGAGAGGAGAGGAGAGAGGAGAGACAGAGAGGAGAGACAGAGAGGAGGGAGAGAGAGGAGAGAACAGAGAGGAGAGAGAGGGAGAGAGGACAGAGAGAGGAGGAGAGAGAGAGGAGGGAGAGAGAGAGAGAGAGAGAGAGACAGAGAGGAGAGGACAGAGAGGAGAGAGACAGAGAGAGGGAGAGAGAGGAGAGAGAGAGAGAGAGAGAGACAGAGAGAGAGGAGAGGGAGAGAGAGGAAGAGAGACAGGAGAGAGGGAGAACAGAGAGGAGAGAGACAGAGAGGAGAGAGAGAGAGGAGAGAGGAGGAGGAGACAGGAGAGGAGAGAGAAGAGAGGAGAGAGACAGAGAGGAGGACAGAGAGGAGGAGAGAGAGGGAGAGACAGAGGAGGGAGAGAGAGGAGAGAGAGAGAGGAGAGAGGACAGAGAGGAGAGGACAGAAGGAGAGACAGAGGAGGGAGAAGAGAGAGGCGAGAGACAGGAGAGAGAGGAGGGAGAGAGAGGAGAGAGACAGAGAGGAGAGACAGAGAGGAGAGACAGAGAGGAGGGAGAGAGAGGAGAGGAGAGAGAGAGGCGAGGGAGAGAGAGGAGGGAGAGAGAGGAGAGAGGAGAGAGACAGAGAGGAGAGACAGAGAGGAGAGACAGAGAGGAGGGAGAGAGAGAGGCGAGAGAGGAGAGACAGAGAGGAGAGACAGAGAGGAGGGAGAGAGAGGAGAGAGAGAGGAGGGAGAGAGAGGAGGGAGAGAGAGAGGCGAGAGAGGAGAGACAGAGAGGAGAGACAGAGGAGGGAGAGAGAGGGAGAGAGAGAGGAGAGACAGAGAGGAGAGACAGAGAGGAGAGACAGAGAGGAGGGAGAGAGAGGAGGGAGAGAGAGGAGAGACAGAGAGGAGAGAGAGAGGAGGGAGAGACAGAGAGGAGAGACAGAGGAGAGAGAGAAGGAGGGAGAGGAGAGAGAGAGAGGAGAGGAGAGGAGAGGAGAGAGAGAGAAGGAGGGACAGAGAGAGAGGGAGAGAGAGGAGGAGAGAGAGAGAGGAGAGGACAGAGAGGAGGAGAGAGAGGAGGAGAGAGGAGAGACAGAGAGAGGAGGAGAGAGGAGAGGAGAGAGACAGAGAGGGAGAGACAGAGAGGAGGACGAGAGGAGGACAGAGAGGAGAGAGAGAGAGGAGAGAGAGAGGGAGAGAAAGAAGAGGAGAGAGAGGAGAGACAGAGGAGGAGAGAAGGAGAGAGAGAGAGGAGAGAGGACAGAGAGGAGAGAGAAGAGGAGAGACAGGAGAGGAGAGAGAGAGAGAGAGAGACAGGAGGAGAGAGAGGAGGGAGAAGAGAGGAGAGACAGAGAGGAGAGAGCAGAGAGGAGAGACAGAGAGGAGGAGAGAGGAGGGAGAGAGAAGAGGCGAGAGAGGAGAGACAGAGAGGAGAGACAGAGAGGAGGGAGAGAGAGGAGAGACAGAGAGGAGGGAGAGGAGAGGAAGGGAGAGAGAGGAGGGAGAGAGAGGAGGGAGAGAGAGAGGCGAGAGAGGAGAGACAGAGAGGAAGGACAGAGAGGAGGGAGAGAGGAGAAGAGAGAGAGAGGAGAGACAGAGAGGAGAGACAGAGAGGAGGGAGAGAGGAGAGGACAGAGAGGAGAGACAGGAGAGGAGAGACAAGAGAGAGGAGTCAGAGGAGAGAGAGAGGAGGGAGAGACAGAGAGGAGAGACAGAGAGGAGACACAGAGAGGAGGGACAGAGAGGAGAGACAGAGAGGAGAGACAGAGGAGGAGGAGAGGAGGAGGGAGAGGAGAGACAGAGAGGAGGAGAGAGAGGAGGAGAGAGAGAGGAGGAGAGAGAGGAGAGACAGAGAGGAGAGACAGAGAGAGGAGGGAGAGAGAGGAGAGGACAGAGAGGAGGGAGGGGAGAGGGAGAGAGAGGAGAGACAGAGAGGAGAGACAGAGAGGAGGGAGAGAGAGGAGAGACAGAGAGGAGGGAGAGAGAGGAGGGAGAGAGAGGAGAGACAGAGAGGAGAGACAGAGAGGAGGGAGAGAGAGGAGAGACAGAGAGGAGGGAGAGAGAGGAGAGACAGAGAGGAGAGACAGAGAGGAGGGAGAGAGAGGAGAGACAGAGAGGAGGGAGAGAGGAGGAGAGGAGAGACAGAGAGGAGGGAGAGAGAGGAGGGAGAGAGAGGAGAGACAGAGAGGAGGGAGAGAGAGGAGAGACAGAGAGGAGGGAGAGAGAGGAGAGACAGAGAGGAGGGAGAGAGAGGAGGGAGAGAGAGGAGAGACAGAGAGGAGAGACAGAGCGGAGGGAGAGAGAGGAGAGACAGAGAGGAGGGAGAGAGAGGAGAGACAGAGAGGAGAGGAGAGAGAGAGGAGGGAGAGAGAGGAGAGACAGAGAGGAGGGAGAGAGGAGAGACAGAGAGGAGAGACAGAGAGGAGGGAGAGAGAGGAGAGACAGAGAGGAGGGAGAGAGAGGAGAGACAGAGAGGAGAGACAGAGAGGAGGGAGAGACAGAGAGGAGAGAGAGAGGAGGGAGAGAGGAGAGACAGAGAGGAGAGGGAGAGAGGAGAGACAGAGAGGAGGGAGAGAGGAGAGACAGAGAGGAGAGACAGAGGAGGGAGAGAGAGGAGAGACAGAGAGGAGGGAGAGAGAGGAGAGACAGAGAGGAGGGAGAGAGAGGAGAGACAGAGAGGAGGGAGAGAGAGGAGAGAGAGAGGAGGGAGAGAGAGGAGAGGAGAGACAGAGAGGAGGGAGAGAGAGGAGAGACAGAGAGAGGGACAGAGAGGAGGGAGAGAGGAGAGACAGAGAGGAGGGACAGAGAGGAGAGACAGAGAGGAGAGACAGAGAGGAGGGAGAGAGAGGAGAGACAGAGAGGAGGGAGAGAGGAGGGGAGAGAGAGGAGGGACAGAGAGGAGAGACAGAGAGGAGGGACAGAGAGGAGAGACAGAGAGGAGGGAGAGAGAGGAGAGACAGAGAGGAGGGACAGAGAGGAGGGAGAGAGAGGAGGGACAGAGAGGAGGGAGAGAGAGGAGAGACAGAGAGGAGGGACAGAGAGGAGGGAGAGAGAGGAGAGACAGAGAGGAGAGACAGAGAGGAGAGACAGAGAGGAGGAGAGACAGAGAGGAGGGAGAGAGAGGAGAGACAGCGGAGGGAGACATGAGGGGAGAGACACAGAGAGGAGGGAGACATAAGAGACACAGAGAGGAGGGAGACAGAGGAGGGAGACATAAGGGGAGAGACACAGAGAGGAGGGAAACATAAGAGACACAGAGAGGAGGGAGACATAAGAAGAGAGACACAGAGATGAGGGAGACATAAGGGGAGAGACACAGAGAGGAGGGAGACATGAGGGGAGAGACACAGAGAGGAGGGAGACATGAGGGGAGAGACACAGAGAGGAGGGAGACATGAGGGGAGAGACACAGAGAGGAGGGAGACATAAGAGACACAGAGGAGGGAGAGAGAGGAGAAACAGAGGAGGGAGACATAAGGGGACAGACACAGAGATGAGGGAGACAGAGAGAGGAGGGAGACATAAGAGACACAGAGAGGAGGGAAACATAAGGGGAGAGACACAGAGAGGAGGGAGACAAGAAGAGAGACACAGAGAGGAGGGAGACATAAGAAGAGAGACACAGAGAGGAGGAGACACAGAGAGAGGAGGGAGACATAAGAGACACAGAGAGGAGGGAAACATAAGGGGAGAGACACAGAGAGGAGGGAGACACAGAGAGGAGGGAGACATAAGAGACACAGAGAGGAGGGAGACAGAGGAGGGAGACATAAGGGGAGAGACACAGAGAGGAGGGAAACATAAGAGACACAGAGAGGAGGGAGACATAAGAGACACAGAGAGGAGGGAGACATAAGAAGAGAGACACAGAGATGAGGGAGACATAAGGGGAGAGACACAGAGAGGAGGGAGACATGAGGGGAGAGACACAGAGAGGAGGGAGACATGAGGGGAGAGACACAGAGAGGAGGGAGACATGAGGGGAGAGACACAGAGAGGAGGGAGACATAAGAGACACAGAGGAGGGAGACATAAGAGACACAGAGGAGGGAGAGAGAGGAGAAACAGAGGAGGGAGACACAGAGAGGAGGGAGACATAAGGGGACAGACACAGAGATGAGGGAGACAGAGAGAGGAGGGAGACATAAGAGACACAGAGAGGAGGGAAACATAAGGGGAGAGACAGAGAGGAGGGAGACAAGAAGAGAGACACAGAGAGGAGGGAGACATAAGAAGAGAGACACAGAGAGGAGGAGACACAGAGAGAGGAGGGAGACATAAGAGACACAGAGAGGAGGGAAACATAAGGGGAGAGACACAGAGAGGAGGGAGACATAAGAAGAGAGACACAGAGAGGAGGGAGACATAAGGGAGAGACACAGAGAGGAGGGAGACATAAGAAGTGAGACACAGAGAGGAGGGAGACTAGGAAGAGAGACACAGAGAGGAGGGAAACAAGAAGTGAGACACAGAGAGGAGGGAAACAAGAAGTGAGACACAGAGAGGAGGGAGACATAAGAAGAGAGACACAGAGAGGAGGGAAACATAAGGGGAGAGACACAGAGAGGAGGGAGACATAAGGGGAGAGACACAGAGAGGAGGGAGACATAAGAAGTGAGACACAGAGAGGAGGGAGACTAGGAAGAGAGACACAGAGAGGAGGGAAACAAGAAGTGAGACACAGAGAGGAGGGAAACAAGAAGTGAGACACAGAGAGGAGGGAGACATACGAAGAGAGACAGAGAGAGAAGGGAGGCATAAGAAGCGAGACACCGAGAGGAGGGAGACATAAGGGGCCCGGGAGGGAGAGCACGTGGACAGGAGGGAGGAAAAAACCTGAACGGTGGGAGAGCGAGGAGGACAGGAAAGAGGTGAGCAGAGGAGAAAAAAGAGAGGGAGTCATGAGGGGACACACACACAGAGGAGGGAGAGAATAAGGGGAGAGACACAGAGAGAGGAGGGAGACATAAGGGGAGAGACACAGAGAGGAGGGAGACATAAGAATAGGGATGAGCCGAACACGCCCGAGTTCGGGTTCGTACCCGAACCCGAACTTTCCAAATGTTCGAACCCGAACTCAATACAAGTCAATGGGGCTGAAAATTCGGTTTTTAGAGTGGCCTCCAAGAGGGCATATGTGCTAGATATTTGCCATAAAAGTGTATGGGGGTCCGGGTAGTGCCCTGGGGGACAGGAAACAAGGACAAAAAGTTTAAAAAAAAACATTTTTAACCCTTTCGCTGCTGAGGCTTTTCCCGCCCCTATGCTGAGGTCATTTTTACCTGTTTTGCGCATCATGTTTAAACGTGTTTTGAAGGCTTATTTTAGTATATGACCCAGACATATTATATATCGTTCTTTCCGTCAGACTCGGTAGATTCATAATATGTCATTATTATATGTATACGTTATGTCATGTCTGTATATTATAACAAAAAATGCAATAAAATATGTATTTTCAATAATTTACAATGTGTAAAGTGTTTTTTTCCACATTTTAACATGCGAGCAATTGCGGTTATATTTTGTATGGGGTGCGCTTGTTAAAAAAATTAGAGATGGGGTCTCGTTACATTTTTTTTGGGGAAAATGACACTATTTTTAACAAACGCACCGCATACAAAAATCGTTAGTGCAGCATCATTGTTCACATTATAATTGAAATGGGAACAATATTGCTGCATTAACAAACCCAAAAAAATAAAAAAAAGTGTTTAATTTTTTTTTTTAATTTTTTTTTTTTTTTTTTTTTCTTTTTTTTTTTTTTTACAAAATTTTTCACTGTAGTGTTTGGTATCGTTGGAACGGCCATGCTCTGGCCGATCCAACGATACCAAAATTTAACCCCTAGCTGCCACGGATCGGGAGATAGGGAGTTCATTGGAACTCCCTATCTCCACAGTTGGTGGCAGTTAGGGGTTAAGTCTAGGACTGGCGTCATCGTGCTACGCACGATGACGCCAGTCCTCTGGGGAGTTCCCGGAGGCTTGGCCGACATCCAAGATGTCGGCCAGCTCCGGGAAAGGATCGCGAACCGGCGCTTTTCAGCGCCGATTCGCGATCCAGCTCCCCAGGGGTTAATGCCAGGCATCATTTGGAAGGGCAGGCTGTGCCCTTCCAAATGATGCCTGGGTTAACCCCCTGTGCGCCGCCGATCGGGAGGGAGAGAGGTCCGAAGGACCTCCCCCCTCCCTTTCAGGCGCCTCCTCCGCACATGCGGGGGGGGCGCCTGAATTAGGTGTCATCGCGCCCCGCGATGACACCTAATTCTGGCGGCTGCTGGTCCGGATGCCGGGCTGACATCCAGGATGTCAGCCCGCACCGGAGGGCCAGCGATCGGCCGGAACCCGGCCGAACGCTGACCCCAATGTGAGGACGCGCTCAGCGCGTCCTCAGCACACCAGCGGGACTGCTGAGGACGCGCTGAGCGCGTCTTCAGCAGCGAAGTGGTTAAAGGGACAGTGAGTTTTCCATGAAATAAGGGTTAAAAATAAAAATGACAAATTCCTTCAAATATTGTGCCTAGGAGGTCCCCATAACCTGCCCGTGAAGTGGCGGATTTCTAGGATGTATAGAAACAATTAAAAACAAAAAAATGACGTTTCAAATTACGGTAAATGCTTTTCCTTTAATCTATCCATAAACAAATGCTTGGGGCGGCAGTCTTTATGAAAAGAGGAGACATTTTAGGACACATAGAATAAGTTTACTGATTTTTTGGCTAAATTATTGTGAAGCTTATGCAGGCTTTGGATGAAAGTAACAATAGGTGCTTTAAAATTGGGCCTTTAGCGTTGGCAACAGTGCCGTCACACCGTAACCCCTCTGAGGATATGAATCTGATACTGCGTCAGTGGCAGTGCACCCAAATATTGTGCTTTTGGTGCCAGGCCTGCAAGTACTATCATACAGTAACCCCTCTGTGGTATTGTGGAAGAATGCAGGGGTGGACCATGTGGTCCTATATTAAAAAGATATGATTCTGGTCAAGGCGTCAGTGCACCCAGATATTGTGCTTTTGGTGCCAGACTGCCAGCAAGTACTATCATACAGTAACCCCTCTGTAGTATTGTGGAAGAGTGCAGGGTTGGACCCTGCTGTTCAAAAAATTAAAATGATATAAATCTGGCACAGGCGTCAGTGCAGCCAAATATTGTGCCTTTCATGGCAGCAAGTGCATTCACACCGTAACCCTTTTGTGGTATTGTGGAAGAGTTCAGTGCTGGAGGTTTTGTGCATGCAGAAGACATACCTGATCTATTCCGTTACGTCAGCATCAGGGGATTGATAACTGCTGATCCAGGACCATTTTTATAAATGTCAGCCGGTCTACAGAGTCGGTGGACAGACGCACTCTTTTGTCTGTGACAAAACCTCCAGCGGCACTGAACGTCCTTTCAGAAAGCACGCTGGATGAAGGGCAACCTAGTAGCTGCATAGCATATTGGCTAAATTCTGGCCAGTGATCCAATCTCAACACCCAGTAAGCCAGTGGATCATCTGCTGGAAACGTATCCAGGTCTGCCCTTGCCCCTAGGTAGTCCTGCACCATATGGTGAAGACGCTGGCAATGGGTGCCTACATTTGACGTCCCTGGGCGTCGTGGACTAAAAAAATAAAAAAATGCATCAGTCAAGCGGCCCTGGCCTTCACCACTATTCCTCTGATCATCCGCAGCCTCAGAAGCATGTGTGTCATCACTTGGTAACCTACCAGTGCCTGGAAAGGTGTTACACAAGTGTCGCTTTAGAGCGTCCTCAAGTTTTTTCATCCTGTGCTCCCTCTGTGCGGGCAGGATGAGCTCTGCAAGTTTACCCTTGTATCGTGGATCAAGAAGGGTTGCCAACCAGTAATGATCCCTCTCCTTGATAGCACGAATCCTGGGGTCCTTTAGCAGGCTTTGCATCATAAGGGTGCCCATGCAGAGTAGGTTGGAGGTGGCAATAGCTTCCGAGTTTTCCTGGTCAATGAGGATGACCGTATCGTGCACTTCCTCCTCCCAGCCACGCACTAGCCCTTGTGTTTCTGGGCACACGAAACCCTCCCTTGAGGAATCCCCACCTTCAATGCCCCCACTACTTAAATATTCCTCCTCCTCATCCTCCTCCTGTCTTATCTGAGTAGGACCCGCTGTAATGCTGTCTGCGGAAAGACTGGGGCCTTGAGAGCTAGGGAAGGCCTCCTCTTCCTCCCGCTGCTCTGCCTCTAGAGCCACATCTATAATTCCCCACAGAGTGTGCTCCAGCAGGAACACTAAAGGAATTGTGTCACTGATGCATGCACTGTCCCTGCTCATCATCCTCGTTGCCTCCTCAAATGGTGACAGTACAGTGCATGCATCCTTGATCATCAGCCACTGCGGGGGGGGGGAACAAAACCAAGTTAACCTGAACCTGTCCTTGTGCCATACTCACACAGGTACTCATTGATGGCCCTCTGCTGCTTGTGCAGACACTGCAGCATTGCTAATGTCGAGTTCCATCTAGTGGGCATGTCACAGATCAGACGGTTTGTGGGAAGGTGGAATTCTCTTTGAATTTCTGCCAGGCGAACGCTTGCTGGGAATGACCGTCTGAAGTGGCTGCAGACTTTTCTGGCCTGGCTGAGAAGCTCTGGCAGCCCTGGGTACTTGGTTAGGAAACGCTGTACCACTAAATTTAGGACGTGTGCTAGGCATGGTACATGCGTCAATTTACCCTTGCATAGGGCGGAGAGAAGGTTGCTGCCATTATCACAGACGATCATTCCCAGCTGAAGCTGGCATTGTGTTAACCATCTCTGCACCTGCCCCTGCAGAGCTGACAGAATTTCTGGCCCGGTGTGGCTCCTGTCTCCTAAACAAACCAGCTCAAGCACAGTATGGCATCTTTTTGCTTGAGCCATTGCGTAGGCCCTGCCACACGTCCATTTAACTGCCACTTCGCCAGAGACAGAGGAGGAGGAAGAGGTGGTGGAGCAGACAGACCTCATACAAGCAGCTTTCTGGAGGCGTGGTGGATGAACAAGCTCCAGCACAGAGCCCCGTCTTGGATCCCTCCCAGCTGCAATCAGAGTTACCCAGTGTGCCGTGAAGGAAATGTAACGGCCCTGTCCATACTTGCTGGACCACGTGTCTAAAGTCACATGCACCTTGTTGCTGACTGCCTTTCCCAATGACTGGATAACATTGTCTTCCACATGCTGGTATAGTGCTGGAATGGCCTTGCGTGAAAAGTAATGGCATTTTGGAACCTGCCACTGTGGTACAGCACATTCAGCAAATTCACGGAAGGGAGCAGAGTCCACCAGCTGGAAAGGCAGCAGCTGCAATGCGAGTAATTTTGCTAAGCTGGCATTTAGACGCTGTGCTTGGGGATGGTTGGGACTAGATTTTTTCTTACGCTGCAGCAGCTGCGGCAACGTAATCTGACTGCGTAAATCTTCAGCTGATGGGATGGTGTCACATTGTGAGGAAGGAGCTGGTACATCCATTACTGTAGCATCATCCCTGTCAGTGGAGGTTGTAGGCAATGACATGGCAGGTCATACAGTGGGGGTAGAGACAGATGAGGAGGAGGACCTACGCAAAGTTTTGCGCCAACGGGATGTATGGCAGGTGTTCATATGTCGCCTCAAGCACGTGGTACCCAAGTGTCCGGGTGTCTTTCCCACGCTTCAGCCTCATCTGACATAGATTACAAATAGCTACGGTGCGCTCTGCTGCACATTTCTTAAAGATCTCCCAGACAACAGAGTTCCTGCATGTGTGCTTTGAGACAACAGTGCTCTGCACCGGAGCAGCTCTGACATCTGATGCCTTGGACTGGCTAGTGCTACGGTTGGTCATAGAGGATGTTGTGCCTCATGTTTGCTGTGCCTCCTCCTCCTCCCCCTCCTCCTCACTTGATTCCTCTGTTCGATCTGGCACCCAGGTGGAGTCAGTGACCTCATCATCAATGTCATCTTCACCCCCTATCTCCTCGTCACTGGAGCCAACTTGGCAGTATGCTGCAGCTGCTGGGGCAACATGAGTGCCAGTTATTTGTGTGTCATCACTGGCACCCCCTTCCTCTAGGTTGATTATACTCCCTTCCTCTCCCTCAGAGATTGAATCAGAGCACTGTACTTGCTGCGCATCCTCAAGCAGCATGTCACTCTCATTGTAGTCAAACAATTCAGCTGACTCTTCCGTGTGTGATAGCCAGGCTACGGCAGGAGTAGCTGTGGACATGGAGACTGCATTAGATGCTTTGTCAGCTGAGGTGGACTGTAAAGCACTACAAGCCTGGCTGGCAGAGGACTCGGAGGATGAGGATGGCCTGGTTAGCCAATCCACCAAATCCTCAGTATGTTGCTGCTGCTTAAGACAGCCAGCACCAGTTAGAAAGGACAAGTGTGCCCCTGCAGAGGATGCACCACGTCCAACACGACCAGAGGCACAGCCTCCCGACACAGGGGCTGCTTGCCCTCTTATCTGTGTCTGGGAGCGTCTGCCTGTCCTTTTTGTTCTTTCAGACATAGTGAGTGATATATAGATTAAATATATACAGAACTCTGATTCAACTCTGGTATAAAGATTAAAGATTTACAGAACTCTGATATAACTGAGACAGCTGGCAGCCAGTGACAAGACACATTACAATTCCCTCCTATAAATCAGTGAGTCCCCCCTGATGGTTGGCAGTGAGAAGACACAGATTACAAATCTCAGAAACCTCCTATAAATCAGTGTGACCCCCTGATGGGTGGCAGTGAGAAGCCACAGATTACAAATCTCAGAAACCTCCTATAAATCAGTGTGACCCCTTGATGGGTGGCAGTGAGAAGCCACAGATTACAAATCTCAGAAACTCCTATAGATCAGTGAGACCCCTTTATGGGTGGCAGTGAGAAGCCACAGATTACAAATCTCAGAAACCTCCTATAAATCAGTGAGGCCCCCTTGATGGGTGGCAGTGAGAAGCCACAGATTACAAATCTCAGAAACCTCCTATAAATCAGTGTGACCCCCTGATGGGTGGCAGTGAGAAGCCACAGATTACAAGTCTCAGAAACCTTCTATAAATCAGTGTGACCCCCTGATGGGTGGCAGTGAGAAGCCACAGATTACAAATCTCAGAAACCTCCTATAAATCAGTGTGACCCCTTGATGGGTGGCAGTGAGAAGCCACAGATTACAAATCTCAGAAACCTCCTATAAATCAGTGTGACCCCCTGATGGGTGGCAGTGAGAAGCCACAGATTACAAGTCTCAGAAACCTTCTATAAATCAGTGTGACCCCCTGATGGGTGGCAGTGAGAAGCCACAGATTACAAATCTCAGAACCTCCTATAAATCAGTGTGACCCCTTGATGGGTGGCAGTGAGAAGCCACAGATTACAATCTCAGAAACCTCCTATAAATCAGTGTGACCCCCTGATGGGTGGCAGTGAGAAGCCACAGATTACAAGTCTCAGAAACCTTCTAATAAATCAGTGTGACCCCCTGATGGGTGGCAGTGAGAAGCCACAGATTACAAATCTCAGAAACCTCCTATAAATCAGTGTGACCCCCTGATGGGTGGCAGTGAGAAGCCAAGATTACAAATCTCAGAACCTCCTATAGATCAGTGAGACCCCTTGATGGTGGCAGTGAGAAGCCACAGATTACAAATCTCAGAAACCTCCTATAGATCAGTGAGACCCCTTTATGGGTGGCAGTGAGAAGCCACAGATTACAAATCTCAGAAACCTCCTATAAATCAGTGAGGCCCCTTGATGGGTGGCAGTGAGAAGCCACAGATTACAAATCTCAGAAACCTCCTATAAATCAGTTAGACCCCTTGATGGGTGGCAGTGAGAAGCCACAGATTACAATTCGCATAAATCTTCGCAAAATTTGCCCAATCAGGACTCTGAGCCGTGATTGGCATACTGTTGAACCTGTCTTGCACCAGACCTGTGGTCAGGTGCAAGGCTGTAGCCAATTACGAGCTTCAGGCCAGTGTAAAAGTGGATTGTGGTGCATTGTGGTCGAACACTCGGAAATTTTCGGAGTTCGCGAGCAGACCGAACAGGCTAAGTTCGGTTCGAACTCTGAACCATCCGAACCGAACAGCTCATCCCTACATAAGAAGAGAAACACGAGAGGAGGGAGACATAAGATGTGAGACACAGAGAGGAGGGAAACATAAGAAGAGAGACACAGAGAGGAGGGAAACCTAAGGTGAGAGACACAGAGAGGAGGGAAACCTAAGGGGAGAGCCAGAAAGGAGGGAGACATAAGGGGAGAAACACAGAGGAGAGACATAAGGGGAGAGAGACAGAGAGAAGGAAGACATAAGGGGAGAGTGTGACGTGCGTCTCTTTGGACTTCGAAGTACATGGGCCTAGAAATGTATTTGGGAGGTGCAGGCCTGATGTTTCATATTGTTTTCCTGCTGTTTCCTTTGTTAAAGTCACCCTGTATCTACAATATTAGATGCAGGGTGTTTGGTCTCTGTGTGCTCTATTACCTGTGTTCTATTAACCTCCCTGGCGGTATTCCTGAGTGTGACTCGGGGTTAAATTTCACTACCGTGAACGGTAACCCCGAGCCACACTCGGGCTGGATGCATACTCACCTCCTCCTGGCTCCCTCGCTGTCTCCCGCAGTGTGATCGCGGCGAGCTACTTCCTGGAAGGCTCCCTGCGAGTCCCATGATGCAGGGGGGCTGGACTGCAGCAAACTTCATTCATAATAAACACTGAATACAAAATGCAATGTTTATGAACGGCCACTAGGTGGCAGTACAGGATAAGAAATAGACCATACATCGTCTCACCCTTGTTCTCAGACAGATTTCAGTGTTTTTTGTTGTATTTTATTGAATATCATTTATTTGCATTATTTTGGATAATTATTTTTGGGATAATAAATTATTATGTCGTGTTTCAAACTTTATCGGACTCAGTGTATTTACTATTTTTTTTTAATTAATTAATTAATTTATTTATAAAGGACTTTACCAGTAAGGACCCTTGATTTCACGGATTTCAGTGCGTGATTCCTAATTATTACAGGCTAACTATGTACAAAAACACGTTTCCTTTAAAAAAAAATTGAGACGTTTTTAGACACAAAATTTTGAAAAAATTAGATCACCAGGGAGGTTAATATTCCCTTATGTGTTTATTGTAGAGTATTGTTTCTGTGTACCTTCTCTCTGTATAGTGTACATCTCTGTATTAGCTGTCTTCTGTATAGTGTAGAAAGATTTCCTTTGTTTTCCCTGCTTCTCTCACACCCCTCCCTCCTGCTAGGTCTATTCCATTGTTCTTTACTGATGTTATCTGATCTAATCTGTAGTGTATTCTAGAAGGGAGGGGGTTGTTCCTCAACTGTGTTCTACCTGTGTGTTTTTTCAAATAAAGAGTAAGCCTTTCTTACGCTGTTCCCAACGCTGGTTCTGCCTGGTGCTTTGGGGTACATCTTCATTATTTTGGGGCAGAAGTTGCTGGATTTCGGACGCCAGCTGCAGAAAGCTAGAGGTTTGACAGAGGCACATGGTCGGTGTGCCAGGCGGCCTGCCACATTTCTTCCTGGGGCTGCTCTCCGAGGAACTGTAACCGCAAGTTCCAATGTGCCCGGAATCTTTCATCATAAGTAGAGATAACTTTGCCCAAGTAGATCTGCTCAACTTGCAGAACCTCCCTCCAGCACACCCTGGGCAGAACCAGGCTGCTTGGGCACTTCCATCCCTTTCTCCTTTGATGGTAGCCTTTCTGGGTCCCGTTGGTGGTTTTAACTGCTCTCTGGAAAAAGATAATCCCACCACTGCCAGCCAAATGTGACAGACCGCCTGGCACACCGACCGTGTGCCGCTGTCAAACCTCTAGCTTTCTCCAGCTGGCGTCCGAAATCCAGCAACTTCTGCCCCAAAATAATGAGGATGTACCCCAAAGCACCAGGCATAACCAGCGTTGGGAACAGTATAAGAAAGACTGACTCTTTATTTGAAATAAAAAACACAGGTAGAACACAGTTGAGGGACAACCCCCTCCCTTCCAGAATACACTACAGATTAGATCAGATAACATCAGTAAAGAATAATGGAATAGACCTAGCAGGAGGGGGGGGGGAGAAGCAGGGAAAACAAAGGAAATCTTTCTACACTATACAGAAGACAGCTAATACAGAGATGTACACTATACAGAGAGAAGGTACACAGAAACAATACTCTACAATAAACACATAAGGGAATATTAATAGAACACAGGCATCAGGTAAAAAAGCACACAGAAAACACAAACACCCTGCATCTAATATTGTAGATACAGGGTGACTTTAACCCCTTAAGGACGAAGGGGTGGCGCCCTTAAGGGGCCGATTTTGCTGGCGAGGCCTACAGGTACACCTCGCCGATAGCTGCCGTCAAGCGGCACTGATTCTGAGCCCTCCCCACAGCCAACGTACAGTGCGCATCATTGGCTGCAGGGGACGGCTTGATTTCAGGCCGTCCCTGTGCAGCCAATGACGCGCGCCACGAGTCAGCGCGCGCAGGCTGCAGGGAGGGGCCGAGGCGGCCCCAATGAAGACAGCGAGGTGTACATGTACACCCCTCGTCTTTAAAGCCCGCCCGCCGCCAGGACGTCATTGAATGTCCTGCGGCGTTAAAGGGTTAACAAAGGAAACGGCAGGAAAACAATATGAAACATCAGGCCCACATCTCCCAAATACATTTCTAGGCCCATGTACTTCGAGTCCAAAGTGACACACGTCACAGAAAGACACAGAGAGGAGGAAGACATAAGGGGAGAGACACAGAGAGGAGGCAGAGACACAGAGAGGAGGGAGACATAAAGGGAGAGACACAGATAGGAGGGAGACATAAAGGGAGAGACACAGAGAGGAGGGAGACATAAAGGGAGAGACACAGAGAGGAGGGAGACATAAGGGGAGAGACACAGAGAGGAGGGAGACATAAAGGGAGAGACACAGAGAGGAGGGAGACATAAAGGGAGAGACACAGAGAGGAGGAAGACATAAAGGGAGGGACACAGAGAGGAGGAAGACATAAGGGGAGAGACACAGAGAGGAGGCAGAGACACAGAGAGGAGGGAGACATAAAGGGAGAGACACAGAGAGGAGGAAGACATAAAGGGAGAGACACAGAGAGGAGGGAGACATAAAGGGAGAGACACAGAGAGGTGGGAGACATAAGGGGAGAGACACAGAGAGGAGGGAGACATAAAGGAGAGACACAGAGGAGGAGGGAGACATAAAAGGGAGGAGACACAGAGAGGAGGGAGACATAAAGGGAGAGACACAGAGAGGAGGGAGACATAAAGGGAGAGACACAGAGAGGAGGGAGACATAAGGGGAGAGACACAGAGAGGAGGGAGACATAAAGGGAGAGACACAGAGAGGAGGGAGACATAAGGGGAGAGACACAGAGAGGAGGCAGAGACACAGAGAGGAGGGAGACATAAAGGGAGAGACACAGAGAGGAGGGAGACATAAAGTGAAGAGACACAGGAGGAGGGAGACATAAGGGAGAGACACAGAGAGGAGCGAGACATAAAGGGAGAGACACAGAGAGGAGGGAGACATAAAGGGAGAGACACAGAGAGGAGGAAGACATAAGGGGAGACACAGAGAGGAGGCAGAGACACAGAGAGGAGGGAGACATAAAGGGAGAGAACAGAGAGGAGGAAGACATAAGGGGAGAGACACAGAGAGGAGGCAGAGACACAGAGAGGAGGAAGACATGAGGGGAGAGACACAGAGAGGAGGAAGACATAAGGGGAGAGACACAGAGAGGAGGCAGAGACACAGAGAGGAGGGAGACATAAAGGGAGAGACACAGAGAGGAGGAAGACATAAAGGGAGAGACACAGAGAGGAGGGAGACATAAAGGGAGAGACACAGAGAGGTGGGAGACATAAGGGGAGAGACACAGAGAGGAGGGAGACATAAAGGGAGAGACACAGAGAGGAGGGAGACATAAAGGGAGAGACACAGAGAGGAGGGAGACATAAAGGGAGAGACACAGAGAGGAGGGAGACATAAAGGGAGAGACACAGAGAGGAGGGAGACATAAGGGGAGAGACACAGAGAGGAGGCAGAGACACAGAGAGGAGGGAGACATAAAGGGAGAGACACAGAGAGGAGGGAGACATAAAGGGAGAGACACAGAGAGGAGGGAGACATAAGGGGAGAGACACAGAGAGGAGCGAGACATAAAGGGAGAGACACAGAGAGGAGGGAGACATAAAGGGAGAGACACAGAGAGGAGGAAGACATAAGGGGAGAGACACAGAGAGGAGGCAGAGACACAGAGAGGAGGGAGACATAAAGGGAGAGACACAGAGAGGAGGAAGACATAAGGGGAGAGACACAGAGAGGAGGCAGAGACACAGAGAGGAGGAAGACATGAGGGGAGAGACACAGAGAGGAGGGAGACATAAGGGGAGAGACACACACAAGTCTGAATGTCAGGCGCCACCTAGTGGTTTCTTATGAGAATATCTTCCCAATGGATTTCACTGAATAAAGTGATAGTGAGTGGGAAAGGGATTGTGGTGATGAAACAGTTCAGTATGTTATTGTGGACCTATACAGAAGTCCAGGGTGGGCTAGATCAGCAGCTTGTCTCCACTCACTAGAGGAAATATCCCAATTCCTCAAAGAGAGGCATATGAAAAAAACAATGTGGTGGGACAGGTGCTTCTTCCATTTCCTCAAAGAGAAACATATGGAAAAAAACAACTTAAAGAACACCCCCACTGGCTGGAAGAAGTGCCTGTCCCACCACATTGTTTTTGTTGTGCTCTCTGCTTGTTCAGATATGAGGCTGGGCTGTCAGGTTCACCATTGCTTTATTGCAGGACACTTACTGTTATATACAGGCTTGGATAACTGCAGGAACACAGGATCATGCATCTGCCTTCATAACTGCATCACACTAACTGACCCTGAAGATGGCTGCCGTGCCCTCTGACCTGTGTCATCCTGGGCGGAGCCACTAGTTAAAGTGATAGCACAGGTTTAGTATAGTCAGCTATAACACCTTCCTCCCCACCCCAAAAACAAAACCAGAACAACATAACAAAAACCTAGTAACAAATCAACAACCAGAACAATCGAACACAGTTCATCTGAGGAACTTGGAGAGTGTCACTGAAAAACTGATGACTAGTCTTCTGAAGAAAATTGCGGGGCCAAATCATCATCCACATCTTTCCGGGCCCTAAGCGAGGACCGACGGAAGTCTCTTATCCGTTCTTGAAGAAGTAAGCGGTCAGGAGGACGTTGGGGACGCCCACCAGCAGGCGGGGTGTTGGAGGCGGTAGGATTGGATGAAAGATCAACTGGTGGGGTCAAGGAGGTTACAGAGGGGTCAGGGGGAACCTCTGAACCAGAGTCACAAATACCCACAGGAGACGAGTCCAAAGTTTCCGAGTCAACCCAGACACCATTCCAGATGTCCTCCGACGCATTAGATGTGGACACCGGACCCCGTAAGGTTGGGGACGTTAAGGGTTCAGGCACCCGTGAACGAGACCGTAGCTGGTCTACATGTCGTCTGGTAATGGAACCATCTTCCAGGCGGACTCTGTACATCTTGGGTCCCAAAGATTCTGCAACAGTAGCAGGTAGCCACCGACTGTTGGCAGATCCATACGATCGAGTTCAGACCTCCTGGTGGGTTGCAAAAACAGGAGACTCTTTGGACTTCACCATCTTTTCTTGGGATTGTAATACATGTTCATGAACGGTCTGAGGGCGAAGCATGTCAAAAGCAGTCCATGGCTGATGCTATCTCAACTGCGCTTGTAAGGGTGAGTCCCTTTTCTGTCAGAAGTTTCCTTTGAATCGTTTCACTATTCAGTCCCAGGACAAACTTGTCTCTCAAAGCTGTCGGTAGGTACTCCCCAAATGAACAGGTGGAGGCCAACTTGCGAAGGGCCACCACATAGGCTTTAATATCTTCGCCCGGCTGCTGCTGCCGTTGATAAAAATGAAATCTTTCTGCAATTTCCAGCGGTTTTGGCTGAAAGTGATCCTCTAATAGTTTCAGGAGTTCCTGTAGAGCTTTGCTTGCTGGTTTCTCAGGGAACAGAAGGTCTCTTAGAGTGTCATATGTGTTAGCCCCCACGGCTGTGAGAAACACTGCAACCTGTCTCTCAGGGGGTGTTACCTGTCTCTCAGGGGGTGTTACCTGTATCTCAGGGGGTGTTACATGTCTCTCAGGGGGTGTTACCTGCCTCTCAGGGGGTGTTACCTGCCTCTCAGGGGGTGTTACCTGCCTCTCAGGGGGTGTTACATGTCTCTCAGGGGGTGTTACCTGCCTCTCAGGGGGTGTTACCTGTCTCTCAGGGGGTGCTCCCTGCCTCTCAGGGGGTGCTCCCTGCCTCTCAGGGGGTGTTACCTGTCTCTCAGGGGGTGCTCCCTGTCTCTCAGGGGGTGCTCCCTGCCTCTCAGGGGGTGCTCCCTGCCTCTCAGGGGGTGTTACCTGTCTCTCAGGGGGTGCTCCCTGCCTCTCAGGGGGTGCTCCCTGTCTCTCAGGGGGTGTTACCTGTCTCTCAGGGGGTGCTCCCTGTCTCTCAGGGGTTATGGTGTTAGCACTGAAGTACTGCTCTAATCTCTCAGCCCAGGAGCTCCAGGAAGTTTTCTCCCCATCAAACTCAGTTAATGTGCCTATCAGTGCCATGATCTTGCTGCTGGATGGCAGTGTGTGCTTTATCTGGCTTTCAAACCCTGGTTTTTCTTTTCTTCAGGCTGAGCAGGCCTTTACAAATCTCATTCTCGTCGCCACTGTTATGCTCTCTGCTTGTTCAGATATGAGGCTGGGCTGTCAGGTTCACCATTGCTTTATTGCAGGACACTTACTGTTATATACAGGCTTGGATAACTACAGGAACACAGGATCATGCATCTGCCTTCATAACTGCATCACACTAACTGACCCTGAAGATGGCTGCCGTGCCCTCTGACCTGTGTCATCCTGGGCGGAGCCACTAGTTAAAGTGATAGCACAGGTTTAGTATAGTCAGCTATAACAGTTTTTTCCATATGTTTTTTTCCATAAGGGGAGAGACACAGAGAGGAGGGAGACATAAGGGGAGAGACAGAGAGGAGGGAGACATAAGGGGAGAGACAGAGAGGAGGGAGACATAAGGGGAGAGACAGAGAGGAGGGAGACATAAGGGAGAGACACAGAGAGGAGAGACATAAGGGGAGAGAGACAGAGAGGAGGGAGACATAAGGGAGAGACACAGAGAGGAGAGACATAAGGGGAGAGAGACAGAGAGGAGAGACACAAGGGGAGAGACACAGAGAGGAGAGACATAAGGGGAGAGAGACACAGAGAGGAGAGACATAAGGGGAGAGACACAGAGGAGGGAGACATAAGGGGAGAGACAGAGAGGAGGGAGACATAAGGGAGAGACACAGAGAGGAGAGACATAAGGGGAGAGAGACAGAGAGGAGGGAGACATGGGAGAGACACAGAGAGGAGAGACATAAGGGGAGAGACACAGAGAGGAGAGACATAAGGGGAGAGAGACAGAGAGGAGGGAGACATAAGGGGAGAGACAGAGAGGAGGGAGACATAAGGGGAGAGACAGAGAGGAGGGAGACATAAGGGAGAGACACAGAGAGGAGAGACATAAGGGGAGAGAGACAGAGAGGAGGGAGACATAAGGGAGAGACACAGAGAGGAGAGACATAAGGGGAGAGAGACAGAGAGGAGAGACACAAGGGGAGAGACACAGAGAGGAGAGACATAAGGGGAGAGAGACACAGAGAGGAGAGACACAGAGGAGGGAGACATAAGGGGAGAGACAGAGAGGAGGGAGACATAAGGGAGAGACACAGAGAGGAGAGACATAAGGGGAGAGAGACAGAGAGGAGGGAGACATGGGAGAGACACAGAGAGGAGAGACATAAGGTGAGAGAGACAGAGAGGAGAGACACAAGGGGAGAGACACAGAGAGGAGAGACATAAGGGGAGAGAGACAGAGAGGAGAGACATAATGTCACGGTTCCCGGATCCCTCCACGCAGTCCTTAAAGCCCAACACTCCACAGAGCCCAAAAGCTACCAACAGGGTAGCCGTAGAAGAATCCCTAACTGTCTGGTCCTTAGAATTGGCCAGGTATACTAGCTAGACAGAAAGGGTTAATCAAAGACAATGTCGTAATACAAAACCAGGTCAGCAACACGGGGGTAGTCAGACGAGCCAGAATCAGGAATACAGAGTATAGAATAGTCAAATAGAATAGCCGGGTCGATATCAGTGCAGAAGCGTAGTACAAGAAAATAGTCTAGGGCAATGGAAGGCAGAATAGTCAGAAAACAAGCAGAGGTCAATAACAGGTTAAATCACGAGAGAATTCAGGTACAAGGAGCTCAGGTCCATAACCACGATCTGGCACTGCTTAGAAGGAACTGTTGATTTTTAAAAGACCTTCACCAGACTGCGCCCCCTCTCAAGCCGCACCTCATGCAGCCACCTCCCTGCCTGTTTCAATTTAAACCGGGTGTTGGTGAGCGAGCAGCATCAGACATGCTGCCCTCAAGCACACCGGAAAGGCTGGAAGCCACCAACGTTACAGTACCCCCTCTCCACGGGAGGCCACCGGATGACCAACAGGACAAGTGGCAGGACGACCACCGGGGCAAGTGGCAGGACGACCACCAGGGTGATCGGGGTGCGAGGCATGGAACGCCCTGACCAACCTAGAGGCAGACATGTTGGAAGCCGGAATCCAGGACCCGTCCTCCGGACCATAACACACCCAATCGACCAGGTACTGCAGAGCACCCCTGAACAGCCTAGAATCCAGAACTTTCCTAACCTCTTACTCTGTCTCTCCATCAACCTGAACAATTAGAGGAGGAGGAACGAGCCGCGTGTACCTGTTACACAAAGGCTTCAGTAGGGAGGTGTGGAAGACGTTGTGCAAGCGAAGATGTCTAGGAAGGGCAAGAGCATAAGCCACAGGGTTAACGCGGCGAATGATCTTGTATGGACCGATAAACCGAGGTGCCATTTTCATAGAAGGCACCCGCAACTTCACATTCCTAGTGGACAACCAAACTCTATCCCCCACGTTGTAGGAAGGAGCTTGTAACCTATGACTGTCAGCCTTGCGTTTCTGGATAGCAACATTGCGCTCCATGTTTTCGCGAATCTGTCTCCAAATCTCTTGCAGTTGAGTGAGATGGTCATCGAGAGCCGGGATGGCCTGTTCAGCAAACTGAAGCGGTAGAGCCGGAGGGAAAAAACCATAGATAGCAGAAAAAGGAGAGTGGCCAGTGGTCTCGTTAACGGTGTTATTACGTGCATACTCAGCCCAGGGCAACAACTCTGACCAATTGTCTTGTTGTTGTGTGGTAAAGCAACATATGTACTGCTCGAGACCCTGATTTTCCCTCTCTGCTGCCCCATTGGTTTGTGGATGATATGCTAAAGAGAAGGCCAATCACACCCCCATCTCCGCACAGAAATCCCTCCAGAAACGAGAGACGAACTGAGCTCCTCTGTCAGACTATTTCAGACGAAACCCCATGTATTCGTACAATCTCCCTAGCAAAGACGACCGCCAGTTCTTTGGCTGTAGGAAGCTTAGGTAAAGGAATAAAATGAGCCATTTTGGAGAAGCGGTCTACAACTGTCAGAACCACAGTATGACCCTTGGACTTCGGCAAGTCCACAATAAAATTCATGGATAGATGAGACCAAGGCCTATTAGGAATAATTTTGTAGGTAAAATAACAACACAGCGCTTAAAGAGACCGAAGTCCAAAAAAGACAGTGGGGTAGATACTCAATATGTCCATAAACTGAAGTCGTTATCTTTAAGAGGAGATCTTCTCAAAGCAGTACCGATGAGGTATGTACTGTAGGGAGGAAACACAAAAACAGAGGACCAAAATTGCGCAGTAGGACAGTACCCACAGTGAGAGTATTGTACATCAATTATCAACTCACATTCTGTGGAGCCCACAACCGGCTCCCAGGAATAAGGCGAGCAGGGACTTTATATAGGATGCCCATAAAACCTTCCAGCGACTTCTTCAGGGTTCACCAGAGTAAGGACACTGGCTGCAGCTACCGAGGAGCTCAAATCGTCTCCTTGCCAACGTCTGGATGCGGAGCTCCGCATCCAGACGTTGGCAAGGAGACGATTTGAGCTCCTCGGTAGCTGCAGCCAGTGTCCTTACTCTGGTGAACCCTGAAGAAGTCGCTGGAAGGTTTTATGGGCATCCTATATAAAGTCCCTGCTCGCCTTATTCCTGGGAGCCGATTGTGGGCTCCACAGAATGTGAGTTGATAATTGATGTACAATACTCTCACTGTGGGTACTGTCCTACTGCGCAATTTTGGTCCTCTGTTTTTGTGTTTCCTCCCTACAGTACATACCTCATCGGTACTGCTTTGAGAAGATCTCCTCTTAAAGATAACGACTTCAGTTTATGGACATATTGAGTATCTACCCCACTGTCTTTTTTGGACTTCGGTCTCTTTAAGCTCTGTGTTGTTATTTTACCTACAAAATTGTCACTCGGGTATTTAGAGAAACCCCTATACAGCATTCAGCGAGTGGGATAGACACCATTCCGGTGGGCGCTTCACCCCTTTTTCTTTCCTATTAGGAATAGGTAAAGGCTGCAATAGACCGACAGGCAAGGTTTTACTGGCTTTGCTTCTGGCACAGACTTGACAAGCCAAAACAAACAGACGTACGTCCTGTCGCATGGTGGGCCACCAGAACTGTCTGGAGATACTGGTAAGAGTCTTAGTTATACCAGGATGACCTGCTGGTTTTGAATCATGAAACATTATGAGTAATTCTTGTCTTTCCTTTTCAGGAAAAAACAACATATCTGGAGGCTTGTTAGGTGGAGCCCCCATTTCAGCTGCTTGGAGGCGTTCCAGGAAAGGCGAGGAAACTGACAAGACCGTGGAAGCCACAATACGTTCAGGAGGAACTATAGGATTGTGGTCTTGTGTATTTGATTCATACGGGTCATATTGACGAGATAAGGCATCAGCCTTTACATTGCGGTCACCTGGTCTGTAAGTCAACACAAAATTAAACCGAGACAGTAGAAATGACCACCTGGCCTGTCTCGAATTCAAACGTTTAGCATCCCCGATGTACGTAAGGTTCTTATGATCAGTGATTATCAACAAAGGGTCAAGAGTACCTTCCAACAAATGTCTCCATTCTGACAGGGCAGACACAATAGCAAGCAATTCTGTTACCAATATCATAATTGCGTTCTGCTGGTGATAATTTTCTTGAAAAGAACCCACAAGGATGTAGCGGCTTCCCTGGAGACTCTCTTTGAGATAGGACAGCCCCAATGCCTATCTCGGAAGCATCAACCTCAAGAACAAATGGAATTCTGGGATCAGGATGCCGTAACACTGGAGCGGAAGTGAAAGCCTGTTTGAGAGCTTCGAATGCCTGTTTGGATTGTGAAGACCAGACCTGGTTCTATCTTCAGACCTTTACTTGTCATATTAATGATAGGAGAAGCTACAGCAGAATAATTCTTGATAAATCACCTCTAATAGTTGGAAAACCCCAGAAACCTCTGTATGGCTTCGAGGCCTTGAGGGAGAGGCCATTCTGAGATGGCCGTGAGTTTGGAAGGATCCATCTCAAAACCTTCTGGAGTTATAATGTACCCAAGAAATTTTACAGTGGTAATGTCGAATAAACACTTCTCCAGTTTGCTATAAAGACCATTGTCTAGTAGTTTTGCTAATACCTGTCTGACATGTTCATGGTGGGTTTTCAGATCGGGAGAGTAAATCAGTATATCGTCTAAGTATACGATAACAAAGGATTGCAAAAAATCTCTGAGCACATCATTAATGAAATCCTGGAATACAGCTGGAGCATTACAGAGACCGAACGGCATGACCAGATATTCATAATGCCCACTCCTGGTGTTAAATGCTGTTTTCCATTCATGCCCATCTTTTATAAGTATCAGGTTGTAAGCCCCTCTTAAATCGAGTTTTGTGTATACTGCTGATCCCCTTAACCTGTCGAACAGTTCTGATATAAGAGGGATAGGGTACACATTCTTGATGGTGATCTTGTTAAGCCCCCTATAATCGATACACGGGCGTAAATCTCCCTTTTTAGATACAAAAAAGAACCCAGCCCCTGCTGGAGAAGAGGAACGTCTGATAAAACCTCTCTCCAAATTCTCCTTTATGTACTCCTCCATGATTTGGTTCTCTTTTATGGATAAAGGATATACTTTGCCTCGAGGAGGCATGGTACCTGGATGAATATCTATGGCGCAATCATACGGTCTATGTGGAGGTAGTTTCTCTGCCTCTCTTTTATCGAATACAGCCCTGAGGTCGGCATACCAGTCAGGAACCTCTGTAGACAATGGAGGAGCTGTAGGTGTGTTCAGGGCACCAATATGCTGAATGGGTATTAAACAAGTCCCAAAACAAGCAGGACTCCAAGACAGTATCTCTCCCTTAGCCCAATCAATAACAGGATTATGTTCCACCAACCAAGGGAAACCAAGCACAACAGGATTGGAAGGTGAACGGATAACCTGACATATGATCTCTTCTTTATGCAAGAGACCAGTGGTAAGAACCACTGTAACCGTATTGTGAGTAATCCTGGGGCAGGATAATGGCCTACCGTCTATGGCTTTGACGGCCAAGGGTGTCTCTCTTACAACCAGAGAGAGAGAAATGGAGGAAGCGTATTCAACATCAATGAAATTACCAGCAGCCCCAGAATCAACAGAAGCGGTAGTATGCGTGGTCTTGGTCTCCCAAGCTACAGATACTGGTAACAAGAGTCTAGTGTCTTTGACAGGAGACATGAACGTCACACCCAAGGCCTGTCTCCTCAGCTGCGGTAGTTTTCCGACTTATCATGCATTCTAGGGCGAGTGGGACATTGAAGTCGTAAATGTCCTTTTAAACCACAATACAGGCCTCACGAAGACGCCTTGTTCTCTCTTCCTCTGTAAGCCTAGTATGGCCTAGTTGCATAGGCTCAGAGGGAGGAGATAACTCTCTGGGTGGTGCCTGAAAGACAGGGGCCAACCTTGGTAATGGTCTCTTAGGTTTCTTTCTTGGAGTTCTTCTGTCCCTTATCTGATCATCCAGATCTATACAATAATCAATGAGTTTACTCAATACCTCAGGTAATTTACGGGGAGCCAACTCATGCATCAATGACTCTGATAACCCCTCCATAAAAGCCAGAACCAGAGCCTCATTAGTCCAGTTCACATCAGAAACCAACGTTTTAAATTCTATAGCATAATCAGATACAGTCCTGTTCCCTTGACGTATGCGGAACAAGGATTTGCCAGCTACCTTGGCCTTTCTGGTAGGATTAAACGTATGTTTTAACTCGGCTATGAATTCTTTATAGTTCAGTACGATAGGCTTCTCTGCCTCCCATAAAGGATTCGCCCATGACAACGCTCTGCCAGACAGATGGTTAATAATGAACCCCACTTTGGCTATGTCAGTGATAAACATTTGTGGATTTAATTTAAAAAGAATATCCACCTGGACCAAAAATCCCCGGCACTCCGAGGGAGTACCGTCAAACCTCATAGGAGCGGTCATGTGCACCTGGGATGTCTGAACAACAGAGGACACAGGTATAGCAGGCGGAGGTGCAACCCCAGCTGGTTCCAGGTGAGCCGTACGAGCCAGGATAGTTTGTAAGGCGAGAGCAAACTGATCCATCCTATGGTCCTGCTCGTCCTGTCTGGATACAAAGTTACTCAAATGCTGTGTTAAGTCTGCGGGATCCATTTTGGCCAGATTGTAATGTCACGGTTCCCGGATCCCACCACGCAGTCCTTAAAGCCCAACACTCCACAGAGCCCAAAAGCTACCAACAGGGTAGCCGTAGAAGAATCCCTAACTGTCTGGTCCTTAGAATTGGCCAGGTATACTAGCTAGACAGAAAGGGTTAATCAAAGACAATGTCGTAATACAAAACCAGGTCAGCAACAAGGGGGTAGTCAGACGAGCCAGAATCAGGAATACAGAGTATAGAATAGTCAAATGGAATAGCCGGGTCGATATCAGTGCAGAAGCATAGTACAAGAAAATAATCTAGGGCAACGGAAGGCAGAATAGTCAGAAAACAAGGAGAGGTCAATAACAGGTTAAATCACGAGAGAATTCAGGTACAAGGAGCTCGGGTATGGATAACCACGATCTGGCACTGCTTAGAAGGAACTGTTGGTTTTTAAAAGACCTTCACCAGACCGCGCCCCCTCTCAAGCCGCACCTCATGCAGCCACCTCCCTGCCTGTTTCAATTTAAACCGGGTGTTGGTGAGCGAGCAGCATCAGACATGCTGCCCTCAAGCACACCGGAAAGGCTGGAAGCCCCCAACGTTACACATAAGGGGAGAGACACAGAGAGGAGAGACATAAGGGAAGAGACACAGAGAGGAGAGACAGAAGGGGAGAGAAACAGAGGAGAGACATAAGGGGAGAGAGACACAGAGAGGAGAGACATAAGGGGAGAGACACAGAGAGGAGAGACATAAGGGGAGAGACACAGAGGAGAGACATAAGGGGAGAGACACAGGAGAGACATAAGGGGAGAGACAGAGAGGAGGAAGACATACAGAGAGAGAGACACAGAAGAGGGAAACATAAGGGGAGAGACACAGAGAGCAGGGAGACATAAGTGAAGAGAGACACAGAGAGGATGCAGACATAAGGGGAGAGAGACAGAGACGAGAGACATAAGGGGAGAGACACAGAGAGGAGAGACATAAGGGGAGAGACACAGAGAGGAGAGACATAAGGGGAGAGACACAGAGAGGAGAGACATAAGGGGAGAGACACAGAGAGGAGAGACATAAGGGGAGAGACAGAGAGGAGAGACATAAGGGGAGAGACACAGAGAGGAGAGACATAATGGAGAGAAACAGAGGAGAGACATAAGGGGAGAGACACAGAGAGGAGAGACTTAAGGGGAGAGACACAGAGAGGAGAGACATAAGGGGAGAGACACAGAGAGGAGAGACATAAGGGGAGAGACACAGAGAGGAGAGACATAAGGGGAGAGACACAGAGAGGAGAGACATAAGGGGAGAGACACAGAGAAGAGAGACATAAGGGGAGAGACACAGAGGAGAGACATAAGGGGAGAGACAGAGAGGAGGAAGACATACAGAGAGAGAGACACAGAGAAGAGGGAAACAGAGAGCAGGCAGACATAAGTGAAGAGAGACACAGAGAGGATGCAGACATAAGGGGAGAGACACAAAGGAAATAGGCATAAGAGGAGAGAGACACAGAGAGGAGAGAGACACAGAGAGGAGGGAGACATGATGGGAGAGAGACATACAGGGTTATTCAGAGAGAGGTGAAACCCAGGAGAATGACTGGAGAAGTGAAAATTCTAGGTCAAAATAGCCAAACCAGAAAAATTCTCCCATTTATCTCACTTTCCAAATCGGCTATTTGGTCTAGATTGTTCATTCTCCTGCCAATTCTCCTGGTTTTCACCTTTCTCTGAATAACGTTTTAAGAGAGGAGATAGACACGATGGGAGAGACACAGAGAGGAGGGAGACATAAGGGGAGAGACACAGAGGAGAGAGACATAAGGGAAGAGACACAGAGAGGAGGGAAACATAAGAAGTGAGACACAGAGAGAAGGGAGACATAAGGGGAGAGAGACAAAGAGAGGAGAGAGATGTCACGTAACACCTTCACTCTGGAAGGGCACGTGACTTGGCGAAGTGGACGCACGGTTAAAAATCACTATCCGTCTGCACTAGACCCCAAATAATGACTACGTTGCACACAATCCCCCGCACCCACTTCCCGTAATTATCAATGCCACCACCATAGGTCAACGATATATATATCCAAGATGCCTAATATCTGAACCAGAACTGGCCTGAGACTCTGATTATGCACCTCCCAAATCAGAAAACAGTTCAAGCGACTGACTTCACCACACTCCCGTTTAGTAGATTGTCCCGAGCTAAAAAAGAAAACAAGTATACTCCTGTCTCGTTCCAGGTTAACGAGGTTCTTATATCAGTCAAAGGCAGATCTTAATAAATTATATATTGATAATGATAAAAAAAATTACATGCATATACAGAAAATAGACATGATAATTAATAATTACACACACAAGCAGAGAAATAAAAAGGAGATAAACAGCAGATTCTATTTACTTGCGAGGCAAGCTAAGAGATCAGCCGCCAGGGAGGCTCTGGTAGGAGATGGCAAGTAGTTTTCAATTTCGATTGACCTCCAAAAAGTAAGCGCTGAGCCTGGCTTGGATCAAACCATTTATACACGGATTCATAGGCAGACCTCATGGCAGAGGCTGTGTGGCCCGTCCACTTCCTGTTGCTTCGTGGGCATGCTCAGTTCACTTCTTACTAAATTTTATGATACCTTTGAATTATATTATCAAAAGATAGTTTCGAGCTACAAAGGACATATACGCTTCTTTGATATACACGATCAATTACAGGGCGTTGCTGCTCAGTCTGGGAGGACACTCTTTGGTGTGCTTATTGGCTTGCGTTTTACACTTCCCAAGGTGCGAGTTGTTGGCCCCCATACTGTGTAGCCAAAATGTCCATTTCCCCTATCATGCAGATTACATCCACCATTCACACCTTCCCTGGCCTCAAAGGGAGCTTAATTGCTTGGCCCAAAAATATTCAAATCTTTGAACTAACTACTCACAACTAGGGATGTGCAATTCATTTCGTACCGAATCGATTTTCGGATGAAATTTATCATTTTCGTGCTTCCGAGGGCATCCCGAATCCGAAATGTCGACCACATGAAATTTCGGATCGATTCGATAAATCGGGTCGATTCAATGAATTGGGTCATTTCGGCATTTGGATCATTTCGGTGATTCGGATCATTTCGGGTCATTCGGTTAAGGCTAGGGTCAGACGAACGCATTTTTCACGTCGTCCGTGAAAAAGTTCGGTCGAACGAACGTACGTATTTTCCCCCGGAATACGCGATAGCGGTCATACTATGCGCCTTTTCGTCCGTGATTTTTGTACGGATCATCAATAAAACACTTTTTGAGTCTGGACGTTATTTGGCCGGACATTAGCAGCGTCTGAGTCTCCTAATCACACACCATTATCACTGCTCGGCGCTATGCGGCGCAGCGCACTCTGTACGTCAGTAGTAGCGGTTTGACGTTCTCGAAAAAATGCGTTCGTTGGCCACTTGCGTTGCGCGGACGAACGTTCGTGCGGCCGTTCGTCGTATGTTCCCCGGCATTGGACGTCATTTGCTGCTAGTACGGCCGTGATTTCGTGCGGCTAAACGCACGTTAAAACTGCGCTAGTCTGACCCTAGCCTAAGTTGTTTTTTGTTTTATGCTACATTATTATACTGTAGAGGTGCTGGCTGGCAGTGTGCGGATTCATATGCTGCATTATTATACTGTAGAGGTGCTGGCCGGCAGTGTGCGGATTCATATGCTGCATTATTATACTGTAGAGGTGCTGCCCAGCAGTGTGCGGATTCATAAGCTGCATTATTATTCTGTAGAGGTGCTGCCCGGCAGTGTGCGGATTCATATGCTGCATTATTATACTGTAGAGGTGCTGCCCGGCAGTGTGTGGAATCATATGCTGCATTAATTATACTGTAGAGAGGTGCTTCCCAGCAGTGTGTGGAATCATATGCTGCATTAATTATACTGTAGAGGTGCTGCCCGGCAGTGTGCGGACTCACATGCTGCATTAATTATACTGTAGAGGTGCTGCCCGGCAGTGTGCGGAGTCATATGCTGCATTAATTATACTGTAGAGGTGCTGCCCGGCAGTGTGTGGATTCATATGCTGCATTAATTATACTGCAGAGAGGTGCTTCCCAGCAGTGTGTGGATTCATATGCTGCATTAATTATACTGCAGAGAGGCGCTTCCCAGCAGTGTGTGGATTCATATGCTGCATTAATTATATACCGCAGAGAGGCGCTTCCCAGCAGTGTGTGGATTCATATGCTGCATTAATTATACCGCAGAGAGGCGCTTCCCAGCAGTGTGTGGATTCATATGCTGCATAATTATACTATAGAGGCGCTTCCCAGCAGTGTGTGGATTCATATGCTGTATTAATTATACTGCAGAGAGGTGCTTCCCAGCAGTGTGTGGATTCATATGCTGCATTAATTATACTGCATAGAGGCGCTTCCCAGCAGTGTGTGGATTCATATGCTGTATTAATTATACTGCAGAGAGGTGCTTCCCAGCAGTGTGTGGATTCATATGCTGCATTAATTATACCGCAGAGAGGCGCTTCCCAGCAGTGTGTGGATTCATATGCTGCATTAATTATACTGCAGAGAGGTGCTTCCCAGCAGTGTGTGGATTTATATGCTGCATTAATTATACTGTAGAGAGGCGCTTCCCAGCAGTGCGTGGATTCATATGCTGCATTAATTATACCGCAGAGAGGCGCTTCCCAGCAGTGTGTGGATTCATATGCTGCATTAATTATATTGCAGAGAGGCGCTTCCCAGCAGTGTGTGGATTCATATGCTGCATTAATTATACCGCAGAGAGGTGCTTCCCAGCAGTGTGTGGATTCATATGCTGCATTAATTATACTGTAGAGGTGCTGCCCGGCAGTGTGCGGATTTATATGCTGCATTATTATACTGTAGAGGTGCTGCCCGGCAGTGTGCGGATTTATATGCTGCATTATTATACTGTAGAGGTGCTGCCCGGCAGTGTGCGGATTCATATGCTGCATTAATTATACCGCAGAGAGGCGCTTCCCAGCAGTGTGTGGATTCATATGCTGCATTAATTATACCGCAGAGAGGCGCTTCCCAGCAGTGTGTGGATTCATATGCTGCATTAATTATACTGCAGAGAGGCGCTTCCCAGCAGTGTGTGGATCCATATGCTGCATTAATTATACCGCAGAGAGGTGCTTCCCAGCAGTGTGTGGATTCATATGCTGCATTAATTATACTGCAGAGAGGCGCTTCCCAGCAGTGTGTGGATTCATATGCTGCATTAATTATACTGCAGAGAGGCGCTTCCCAGCAGTGTGTGGATCCATATGCTGCATTAATTATACCGCAGAGAGGTGCTTCCCAGCAGTGTGTGGATTCAAATGCTGCATTAATTATACCGCAGAGAGGCGCTTCCCCGCATTGTGTGGATTCTTATGCTGCATTAATTATACTGCAGAGAGGGGCTTCCCAGCAGTGTGTGGATTCATATGCTGCATTAATTATACTGCCGAGAGGTGCTTCCCAGCAGTGTGCGGATTCATATGCTGCATTAATTATACTGCAGAGAGGCGCTTCCCAGCAGTGTGTGGATCCATATGCTGCATTAATTATACCGCAGAGAGGCGCTTCCCAGCAGTGTGTGGATTCATATGCTGCATTAATAATACCGCAGAGAGGCGCTTCCCAGCAGTGTGTGGATTCATATGCTGCATTAATTATACTGCAGAGGCGCTTCCCAGCAGTGTGTGGATTCATATGCTGCATTAATTATACCGCAGAGAGGCGCTTCCCAGCAGTGTGTGGATTCATATGCTGCATTAATTATACTGCAGAGGCGCTTCCCAACAGTGTGTGGATTCATATGCTGCATTAATTATACTGCAGATAGACGCTTCCCTGCAGTGTGTGGATTCATAGGCTGCATTAATTATACTGCAGAGAGGCGCTTCCCAGCAGTGTGTGGATTCATATGCTGCATTAATTATACCGCAGAGAGGCGCTTCCCTGCAGTGTGTGGATTCATATGCTGCATTAATTATACCGCAGAGAGGCGCTTCCCAGCAGTGTGTGGATTCATATGCTGCATTAATTATACTGCAGAGAGGCGCTTCCCAGCAGTGTGTGGATTCATATGCTGCATTAATTATACCGCAGAGAGGTGCTTCCCAGCAGTGTGTGGCTTCATATGCTGCATTAATTATACTGCAGAGAGGCGCTTCCCAGCAGTGTGTGGATTCATATGCTGCATTAATTATACCGCAGAGAGGCGCTTCCCAGCAGTGTGTGGCTTCATATGCTGCATTAAATATACTGCAGAGAGGCGCTTCTCAGCAGTGTGTGGATTCATATGCTGCATTAATTATACTGCAAAGAGGTGCTTCCCAGCAGTGTGTGGATTCATATGCTGCATTAATTATACTGCAGAGAGGTGCTTCCCAGCAGTGTGTGGATTCATATGCTGCATTAATTATACCGCAGAGAGGTGCTTCCCAGCAGTGTGTGGATTCATATGCTGCATTAATTATACCGCAGAGAGGCGCTTCCCAGCAGTGTGTGGATTCATATGCTGCATTAATTATACCGCAGAGAGGCACTTCCCAGCAGTGTGTGGATTCATATGCTGCATTAATTATACCGCAGAGAGACGCTTCCAGCAGTGTGCGGATTCATATGCTGCATTAATTATACCGCAGAGAGGCGCTTCCCAGCAGTGTGTGGATTCATATGCTGCATTAATTATACCGCAGAGAGGCGCTTCCCAGCAGTGTGTGGATTCATATGCTGCATTAATTATACTGCAAAGAGGCGCTTCCCAGCAGTGTGTGGATTCATATGCTGCATTAATTATACCGCAGAGAGGCGCTTCCCAGCAGTGTGTGGATTCATATGCTGCATTAATTATACTGCAGAGAGGCGCTTCCCGCAGTGTGTGGATTCATATGCTGCATTAATTATACTGCAAAGAGGTGCTTCCCAGCAGTGTGTGGATTCATATGCTGATTTAATTATACTGCAGAGAGGTGCTTCCCAGCAGTGTGTGGATTCATATGCTGCATTAACTATACCGCAGAGAGGCGCTTCCCAGCAGTGTGTGGATTCATATGCTGCATTAATTATACTGCAGAGAGGCGCTTCCCCGCAGTGTGTGGATTCATATGCTGCATTAATTATACTGCAAAGAGGTGCTTCCCAGCAGTGTGTGGATTCATATGCTGAATTAATTATACTGCAGAGAGGTGCTTCCCAGCAGTGTGTGGATTCATATGCTGCATTAACTATACCGCAGAGAGGCGCTTCCCAGCAGTGTGTGGATTCATATGCTGCATTAATTATACTGCAGAGAGGCGCTTCCCGCAGTGTGTGGATTCATATGCTGCATTAATTATACTGCAAAGAGGTGCTTCCCAGCAGTGTGTGGTATTCATATGCTGCATTAATTATACTGCAGAGAGGCGCTTCCCAGCAGTGTGTGGATTCATATGCTGAATTAATTATACTGCAGAGAGGCGCTTCCAGCAGTGTGTGATTCATATGCTGCATTAATTATACTGCAGAGAGGCGCTTCCCAGCAGTGTGTGGATTCATATGCTGCATTAATTATACCGCAGAGAGGTGCTTCCCAGCAGTGTGTGGATTCATATGCTGCATTAATTATCCGCAGAGAGGCGCTTCCCAGCAGTGTGTGGATTCATATGCTGCATTAATTATACTGCAGAGAGGTGCTTCCCAGCAGTGTGTGGATTCATATGCTGCATTAATTATACCGCAGAGAGGCGCTTCCAGCAGTGAGTGGATTCATATGCTGCATTAATTATACTGCAGAGAGGTGCTTCCCAGCAGTGTGTGGATTCATATGCTGCATTAATTATACCGCAGAGAGGCGCTTCCCAGCAGTGTGTGGATTCATATGCTGCATTAATTATACCGCAGAGAGGCGCTTCCAGCAGTGTGTGGATTCATATGCTGCATTAATTATACTGCAGAGAGACGCTTCCCAGCAGTGTGTGGATTCATATGCTGCATTAATTATACGCAGAGAGGCGCTTCCAGCAGTGTGTGGATTCATATGCTGCATTAATTATACCGCAGAGAGGTGCTTCCCAGCAGTGTGTGGATTCATATGCTGCATTAATTATACCGCAGAGAGGCGCTTCCAGCAGTGAGTGGATTATATGCTGCATTAATTATACTGCAGAGAGGTGCTTCCCAGCAGTGTGTGGATTCATATGCTGCATTAATTATACTGCAGAGAGGCGCTTCCCAGCAGTGTGTGGATTCATATGCTGCATTAATTATACTGCAGAGAGGTGCTTCCCAGCAGTGTGTGATTCATATGCTGCATTAATTATACCGCAGAGAGGCGCTTCCCAGCAGTGAGTGGATTCATATGCTGCATTAATTATACTGCAGAGAGGCGCTTCCCAGCAGTGTGTGGATTCATATGCTGCATTAATTATACTGCAGAGAGGCGCTTCCCAGCAGTGTGTGGATTCATATGCTGCATTAATTATACCGCAGAGAGGCGCTTCCCAGCAGTGTGTGGATTCATATGCTGCATTAATTATACCGCAGAGAGGCGCTTCCCAGCAGTGTGTGGATTCATATGCTGCATTAATTATACCGCAGAGAGGCGCTTCCCAGCAGTGTGTGGATTCATATGCTGCATTAATTATACCGCAGAGAGGCGCTTCCCAGCAGTGTGTGGATTCATATGCTGCATTAATTATACTGCAGAGAGACGCTTCCCAGCAGTGTGTGGATTCATATGCTGCATTAATTATACCGCAGAGAGGCGCTTCCAGCAGTGTGTGGATTCATATGCTGCATTAATTATACCGCAGAGAGGTGCTTCCCAGCAGTGTGTGGATTCATATGCTGCATTAATTATACCGCAGAGAGGCGCTTCCCAGCAGTGAGTGGATTCATATGCTGCATTAATATACTGCAGAGAGGTGCTTCCCAGCAGTGTGTGGATTCATATGCTGCATTAATTATACTGCAGAGAGGCGCTTCCCAGCAGTGTGTGGATTCATATGCTGCATTAATTATACTGCAGAGAGGTGCTTCCCAGCAGTGTGTGGATTCATATGCTGCATTAATTATACCGCAGAGAGGCGCTTCCCAGCAGTGAGTGGATTCATATGCTGCATTAATTATACTGCAGAGAGGCGCTTCCCAGCAGTGTGTGGATTCATATGCTGCATTAATTATACTGCAGAGAGGCGCTTCCCAGCAGTGTGTGGATTCATATGCTGCATTAATTATACCGCAGAGAGGCGCTTCCCAGCAGTGTGTGGATTCATATGCTGCATTAATTATACCGCAGAGAGGCGCTTCCCAGCAGTGTGTGGATTCATATGCTGCATTAATTATACCGCAGAGAGGCGCTTCCCAGCAGTGTGTGGATTCATATGCTGCATTAATTATACCGCAGAGAGGCGCTTCCCAGCAGTGTGTGGATTCATATGCTGCATTAATTATACTGCAGAGAGGCGCTTCCCAGCAGTGTGTGGATTCATATTCTGCAGTAGTTATTATACTGCAGAGAGACATTTATCACAAGCTTGCATTTTAAGAGCAAATTTTGATTCATTGGGGCTTTATTTAGTGATCTGAAATTCAAATCGAGATCAACTATCGAATCGATCTTAACATACACTACGTAACAACAAACGACTTTATGAAACAAATCAGATTTGTTTCACTGTTACTCAAAGCACCACTGTACCTGTCCATCGGCCTGTGGTGCTGAATCTGTTGTCAGCACCACAGGCGATTGGAGAGCTCCACATATAAACCTAACTTGCCTCCTAACAGCAAGATTTGATTTATTGGGGCTTTATTTAGTGATCCAAAATCCGAATCAATATCAACTATCGAATCGATCCTAATGCGTAACCAAGGGAAACAAAACGAAATTACGTAACAAAGTGAAATGAAATAGGAATCTAAACGAAACAATTTTTCTAGTCCTGCACACCTCTAATATATTCAGGGTGTGCGGTTGTCTTAGAAACATAGAAAAATGTCGGCAGATAAGAACCTTTCGGCCCATCTAGTCGCCCAATTACATGGATACTTTACCTGGATTTATCTTTTGTTTAGGATAGCCTTATGCCTATCCCATGCCTGCTTAAATTCAATCACTGTTTTGGCCTCTACCACTTCTACTGGAAGGCTGTGCCATGTATCCACCACCCTCTCAGTAAAATAATGCTTCCTGATGTTACTTTTAAACCTTTGCCCCTCTAATCTAAGGCTGGGGTCAGACCAGCGCACTTTTAACATGCGTTCTGGCGCACTTAATCACGGCCGCACTAGCAGCAGATGACGGGCAATGACGGCCAATATACGATGTACGGCCGCACAAAAGTCCGGCTGCGCAACGCAAGTGGAAAATGAACGCATTTTTTCAACAACGCCGAACCGCTAGTACTGACGTACTGAGTGCGCAGCTGCAGCATAGCGGCGTGTGTGCATGATTAGGAGATGTCAGACACTGCTAATGTCCAGCCAACATAACGTCCAGACGCAATAAGAGTTTTATTGACGATCCGATAGAAATCACGCACGAAAAATGCGCATCGTCTGACCGTTTTCGCGCATTCCGTGAAAAAATACGTCAATTCGTTCGGACGCACTTTTTTACGTTCGCGTGTAAAAATGCTTTCGTTTGACCCTAGCCTAAGACTATGTCCTCTTGTTTTGCTATTTTGTTTCCTTTTAAATATACTCCCTTCCTCTACCTTGTGGATTCCCTTTACGTATTTAAATGTTTCTATTAGGGATGTGCACCGATTTTCTTTTCGAGTCGATTCGATTCGATTTTTCGAATTTTTAAACTTTTCGATTCGGCTCGTTTCGACTGCTTTCTGTTTCGATTCGGTTGGGCTCAATTCGGTTTTCGGGTACATTTATTTTTCGGCATATCGCCCATTTTTCGTTTTTCGGAACTTTTCGTTTTTTCGGAACGTCTGTTCTCGTTTCAAAGCTGTCTAACTCTATTCGTTTTGATGAAAACTACTATGGTTTACTTTTTTAATACTACTTTATATATTTTTTATAATAAATTTTTGGTTTGTTTTTCGGATCCAATAATTCATTATGTCGATACGATAATTCTGGCGATTCTATCGTGTTTTTTTAATTAACCCTTTCGCTGCTGAGGCTTTTCACACCTCTGTGCTGAGCTCATTTTTACCGGTTTTTGCTCATCATGTTTAAACGCGTTTTGAAGGCTTTTTTTATTATATGACCCAGACATATTATATATCGTTCTTTCCGGCAGACTCGGCAGATTCATAATATGTCATTATTATATGTATACGTTATGACGGAATGGGATGTTGTCCGCCTGCGGGTGTGCTCTATCTGCGTGCCCCCGGCGCTTACCGCTGGCCCGACTACCGAGTGACGCGGCACTCGGCGTCTCGTGCGGCCTGAAGTGACCCTGGGGAAGGGTTAGCGGGCGGTGGAGGGGACCCCTGCTGTAGAACCAGCCCGACCACTGAGCAACACGGTACTCAGCGTCCGAGCAGGGTCACTGACCTTCGCGGGTAGGAGCGCCTTCGGAGCGGCCGTGCGGATACGGGGATCGGTCTCCCGCGAGGAATATTCGGATCTTTAAGCGGAGGTCTTTTCGGTTCTTACGGATGAATCTTCGGATCTTACGGGACCGGGTGAATATTCGGATCTTGGAGCCGATCGCTCGATACACCGAAGCGCGGTACGCGGTCCGCGCCTTCGGATCGGATCTCACCCAGTCGATTATACTGACGGCTGATGCCCGAACCATGCACCTCTGCCCCGATGCGAGATACAGGCGCAGTATTCGGGTCGGATCCTAAGGTAGTTCGGTTCGGAACCGTACCCTGAGACCGCGCGGGATCCTCAGCAAATACGGCCGAAGATAACAGTCATCAGGCGAGGCTGGATGCACTGGAAAATCTGCTTTATTTTTGCTAACAATACTTTTATAAACTTTACACAAATATGAACACAATGGGAATCCCTGCCCGCCCACACAAGACCCATTGGCCCTCGCTGGCAGGAGGCACCCGGGCCCCGATTCGTATTGGCGGTTACGAATCGGGGAGTTGCCGATTCGGACCGGATGGTCCGAATCGACCATTTTGCGATTCGACCGGATGGTCCGAATCGGCCATTTTCCGATCCGATCATTCTGACCGGATCCACGAGGCGCTGGGAAAATGGCGACGGGCAAGGCAGACAAAGGGATTTACATTGCACAACACACGGGGACACTTTTATTACGCCACACACAAATTCACATCTAAATAAAATACACAAAACTCCGTGGGTGCCACAGCACCTAAGTGTCTATGGGTATAACTGCCACTATGAATCGCCCCTGGCTGAGGGTGCTGGGCCATTCCGTGACATACGTCATGACCTGTCTGTATATTATAACAAAAAATGCAATAAAATATGATTTTTCAATAATTTACAACGTGTAAAGTGTTTTTTTTTCACATTTTAACATGCGAGCAATTGCGGTTATATTTTGTATGGGGTGCGCTTGTTAAAAAAATTAGAGATGGGGTCTCGTTACATTTTTTTTGGGGAAAATTACAAAATTTTTAACAAACGCACCGCATACAAAAATCGTTAGCGCAGCATTGTTCACATTATAATTGAAATGGAAGAATATTGCTGCATTAACAAACCAAAAAAAGAAAAAAATTGTTTATTTATTTTTTATAAATTTTTTTAAATATTTTTTTATCTTTAATTTTTTTTCAAACTTTTTCACCTTCGTGTTTGGTATCGTTGGAACGGCCATGCTCTGGCCGATCCAACAATACCAAACTTTAACCCCTAGCTGCCACGGATCGGGAGATAGGGGGTTCCAAAATGAACCCCCTATCTCCACCATTGGTGGCAGCTAGGGGTTAACTCCAGGACTGGCGTCATCGTGCTATGCACGATGACGCCAGTCCTCAGGGGGAGTTCCCGGAAGCTTGGCCGACATCCGACATCCTCATGGATATTGCCCCAGCTCCTCGTGGATATGCCCCAGCTCCTCGTGGACATGCCCCAGCTCCTCGTGGACATGCCCCAGCTCCTCGTGGATATGCCCCAGCTCACACATGGATTTGCCCCAGCTCCTCGTGGATATGCCCCAGCTCCTCCTGGATATGCCCCAGCACATGGAATGCCCCAGCTCCTCATGGATATGCCCCAGCTCCTCATGGATATTGCCTCAGCACCTCGTGGATATGCCCCAGCTCCTCGTGGACATGCCCCAGCTCCTCGTGGACATGCCCCAGCTCCTCGTGGATATGCCCCAGCTCACACATGGAATGCCCCAGCTCCTCCTGGATATGCCCCAGCACATGGAATGCCCCAGCTCCTCATGGATATGCCCCAGCTCCTCATGGATTTGCCCCAGCTCCTCATGGATTTTCCCCAGCACATGGAATGCCCCAGCACCTCATGATAATGGCCCCAGCTCACCTCCGCCGCCTTTTTCGCTCCCTCAGAGCGTCCGGCGGCGCGGAGCTTGGGCGCTCGCCAGGGGGAGCCACGTGACCAGCTGCAATTGGCTGTTGACATGTTTCCTCCAGGCGAGCGCCGAAGCTGCATGCTTCGGACGCTCGCAGGGAGCGAAAAACGCGGCGGAGGGTGAGACACCCGCCCTTAGGGTGACGGTGTCACCCTAAAGGCGGGTGTCACCTGGTGCGGGCCGCACCCCCGCCCCCATGTTACGACGCCACTGGTATATACATTTAACGGCCGCACGCCCACGGACTTACTCTATCCAAACAAAGTTCAGAATGATGTGAAACATTGGGACTTTTTGGATAGATCGATTTTCGACTATCCAGAAGTTAAAAAAATAAAAATGGTCGAAATCTAATGAAAAAGTCCTGATGTTTCACATCGGGATGTCAGATATTAATAGGCTTGTGCACCGATTTTTTTTTCGGTTCGATTTGTTCTGATGTTTAAAATTTTCGATTGTGTACATTTTTTTGGAATATCGACCATTTTTCGTATTTTCGGGTCACTTTGCTCGTTTTTTGTATCGACTTTTCGTGATTTCGGAAATTTTCTTTTTTTTCCGAACGTCTGTTCTCCTCGTTTCAAAGTGTCTAACTCTATTCGTTTTGATGTAAAGTACTATGGTTTACTTTTTTATACTTTATATATTTTTTTATAATAAATTTTTGGTTTGTTTTTCGGATCCGATAATTCATTCTGTCGATACGATAATTCTGGCGATTCTATCGTGTTTTTTTTTTTATTAAATAAAGATCCTTTTTTTCTTATGAATATACATTTCACAACTTTATTTATTTAATCACATTAAAAAAATGGTATGAAAGTCAAGGAACAAAAAAAAAGAACAAAACGATTTAAAAAACGGTAAACTGACCCGAATGGTCTGACTTTAAAAATAAAAACCAGAACAAAAATGTTTTAAAACGGAAAAATAGTTGATCAAAATGATCTGAAATGAAAAAAAATAATAAAATAAAATGATTTAAAACAGACAAAAATATAAATTAACCCTTTCGCTGCTGAGGCATTTCACGGCTTCCCTTCACACCTGTGTGCGGCACTGCAGTCTGCTGCTGAGCTCATTTTTAACAGTTTCGCTCCTCTTGTTTAAACGCGTTTTGAAGCCTTCTTTTATAATATGACCCAGACATGTTATATATCGTTCTTTCCAGCAGACTCGGCAGATGATTCATAATATATCATTATCATATGTATGCGTCATGTCCTGTCTGTATATTACAACAAAAAATGCAATAAAATTAGAATTTTCAATGTTTGTTTTACAAGGTGTAAAGTGTTTTTTTTCACATTTTAACATGCGAGTGTTTGCGGTTATATTTTATGAGTTGCGTTTGTTAAAAAAAATTGAAAAGGGGACTTGTTATATTTTTTTGGGTGACAATTACACTATTTTTAACAAACGCACCCCATACAAAAATCCTTAGTGCAGCATCATTGTTCACATTATAATTGAAATGGCAACAATATTGCTGCATTAACAAAACAAAACAAAAAACCTGTATTTTTTTTTTTTTATTTAAATTTTTTAAAAATTTTTAACATTGTCATGTTTGGTATTGTTGGAAAGGCCATGCTCTGGTCGATCCAAAGATACCAAACATTAACCAACCGATAGCTGCCGCGGATCGGGAGATAGGGGTTCCAATGAACCCCCTATCTCCACCATTGGTCACAGTTAGGGGTTAACTCCAAAACTGACGTCATTGTGACGAGGTCTTGGGACTGTCAGCAGCTGCTGTTCCCCCACGCTGTTGTCTTCCTGCAAAGACGTGACCATGTTGGCGGGCAGCGTCTTAGCGGGCAGCGGTGGGAGAGAGAGAGCTCATAGCTGGGAGGAGGTGTTGTGTGAAGCTGCAAACAGGGACAAATAAACTAGACCTGAGCCGCACTAAGGATCTTTGGGTTGTGTCGGAGAAGACTTCACGCAGTGCTGCCATCAATATTTTTTGATAAATTCTTGGTTATACAATGAATGTGACTGTGGACAAAAATCCGTGTTGTTGTGACATCGCCTAAGCTTAACAAAACCAGGCCACGTCGGTAATCAAATCTCAAGGCCTTACAACAAGGTTGTGTTAGTGTGTGACATTTTTTGGCCAGGCAGGAAGTGTAGAATGTGCACAGTCACATTCATGGCCACAAATATGTTGACAAATTTATGACAAAGGGTCCATAGAAATGTCAATACATTTATGTACATATAATTTTAACAGTGTGGAAACCAAGCAATACATATTAACTTATTAAGTAAGGAAAAGCAACGCACACAAACAGGAAAATAGTGAAAAAATAGAAAATTTATTTACAACATATTAACATAGGGAAGGGAACATGCCAAGGATGGCAAACTGCCCAACAAGTTACTGGCATTTGAGGAGATGTTGGAGCTGGTCCGCATCTTGGATTGCAAAGATTACGATTGCTGTAAGGGCCCTTACGGCAGGAAGAATAACACCCGCAAGGATCGTATCCTTGAAAAGCTACGCACCACCATCCTGGAGCTGTTCGGGAAGGACTGGACGAAGGACCATCTCTGAAAACGCTGGTCCGACCTCAAGGCACGCGAGCAGGAGCAGCTGAGGCACATTCTGGAGGAGGCTGCCACTGGTCTCACTGCTGCTCCAGGAGGTCTGCGGCATTGGTTATGTGCTCCCGCAGTTCCTGGAGCAGTTCTTGTAGAGAGTTGACGGCGGTAGCTGCCAGGCGAAGCTCACCGATCGCCTCCGTCGGCGTCTGGCTTCTCCTTCTATATATCCAATAAATGAAAGAAGGAAAATACAGTAAGTAAAGCAGGTTTCTATTTTTGACTGAAAGTCTTGAAAAAATATAACAGTAGTATATACCAGAGCTGGCGGCCTCCTGAGGCTCCGACTCCTCTGACTCCTCCCCCACCACCACCGTCAGCATATCCAGTGCTATATGTAAGAAATTAAAAATACAGTAAACAACAAAACTGATTTATTTTTGAACAAAAGTCGATACAAAATACAACAGTAAAAAAAAAAAACCTGGACTGGCGGCCTCCTGCTGCACCGGCTCCCTCTCTCCATCATCGCCATACTCCTCTTCCTCCTGCTCCTCCTCCTGCTCCTCTTGTGCTATACATAAAAAAATTTAATTAAAATACAGTAAACAAAAAATGTTTCTGTTTTTGACCAAAAGTCGTTGCAAAATAAAACAGTATATACCAGCGCTGGTGGACGCCCGTGGCTCCTCCTCCTCCTCCACTGGGGCACTGGTCCCTGCCCGGGCAGATTCGGCGGCCTTCTTCCTGTCTTCTGCCAAATCCAAAAAATAACACGTAAATAATGCAGACTGGAAAAAATGGTATATCTATACAATATATTGCCGAAAGTATTGCGACACCCCTCCACTACCCAATACCAGCTTGACCCACCACTACTCCCATTTCATAGTTCTAAAGTCACAAAATATTTATTTATTTCCTCTGCACAGACATATATTACCGTTCATTTATATATTTTTTTCAGAAGTAAACATTACGTTTATTCAATAAAAACTATTATTTGTGTTGTGTGCGTACAAAACGCATTGTGCGACTGCTTTTAGTTATTTTATAGAAGGCCTCAGCCTCAGTTTCACTTTCAGTTTCTGTGAATAAAACTGGATATTGCAGAAACAACAACAGAAATCCACCATTTTGTTTTGAAATTTGCATCTTAGGCTAGGGTCAGACTAACGCATTTTTCACGTTGTCCGTGAAAAAGTGCGTTCGAACGAATGGACTTATTTTTTCACGGAATACGCGATAGCGGTCATACGATGCGCAGTTTCATCCGTGATTTTGTACGGATCATCAATAAAACACTTTTTGGGTCTGGACGTTATGTTGGCCGGACATTAGCAGTGTCTGACGTCTCCTAATCACGCACACACAACGCTAGCAGACACAGCGCACTCTGTACGTCAGTACTAGTGGTTTCACGTTCTCGAAAAAATGCGTTTGTTTGCCGCCTGCGTTGCGCGGCCGCACTTTTGTGCGACCGTACTTCGTATATTGCCCGGCATTGCCCGGCATCTGCTGCTAGCACGGCCGTGATTATGTGCGGCTGCACGCGCGTTCGCACTGCCTCAGTCTGACCCTAGCCTAAAGCATTCAATGACACTGCTGCAGCAGCTGCTGAGGATGTATTGAACGCAGCTCTGTTTGGATGCACTTTCAGAAGAACTACATGTCCCATCCTATCACTTAGCAGAGACGCAGAGATTTTTGTTGATGCGCAGGTGGGAGCCAATATTGGGCAAGCTGCGGGTCATCTCGTATGCATCACTCAATCACAACAACCTCCCCCCAACACACTACAGTACACACAGTGCCAAAAGAAATCCAGCATTGTAACTTCATCTACATACATCAAATATCACAATTTTCACGAATACGTAAAATCACAAAAAAGAAGAGCTATGGCAAAAATGCATGTATGACGAGTCGTGAAAACGCAAAGCTATACACAATAACATTGCATGAAAAAAGGACTAGATAAATAAACATATTTCTGTGCACATTAGCACATACAAGCACATTATTATTATTATACAGGATTTATATAGCACCAACAGTTTGCGCAGCGCTTTACAATATAACATGACACTTACGTTTCGCTATGACGCGGCGGATGTGTCTCAGCTGCTCCTGCTCGCGTACTTTCAAATCAGACCAGCGTTTCCTGAGCTGGTCCTTTGTCCTGTCCTTCCCGAATAACTCCAAAATGGTGGTGCGTAGCTTCTCTAAGATACGATCCTTCCTGGCGTTATTCTTCCTGCGGTAAGGGCCCTTACTGCAATCATAATCTTTGCTATCAAAGATGCGTACCAGCTCCAACATCTCTTTAAACGCCATATTGGGGCCCGTTTCTTCCTGGGTGCCGGTGGTTCATCATGAGATGATGAGGTGCTTGTACGGCACTCCTCTCTTTCAGCGGCCATTATGAAGAATAATAAAAACAATATTTTGTTCAAAAAGTTGTCAATAAAACTGGCTCAATAAAGTTACGACATCCGCGCGCGCGCGCATGCGCGACCCTCGGACGAATCGGATCTGACCCAAATACGAAAATTCTTATCGGATCATTGGAAACAATAAAAAAATTTACAGAATCAGCGATATAACCGGTACTAGTTAAATATACGATGTCCAGACTTACCGAAATGGAACCGAAATCCCGAATGGAACTGAAATCATGAATAGAGGGAAAATAAATTTCGATTTGACACATTTCAAGTCCATTCGAAAATTCCGAAAAATTTTCGATTTGGCAAATTTTTTGTTTTTTCGGAAAGTCTGTTCTCGTTTCAAAACAATAGATTTCGATTTGACACATTTCAAGTCCATTCGAAAATTCCGAAAAATTTTCGATTTGGTAAATTTTTCTTTTTTTGGGAAAGTCTGTTCTCGTTTCAAAGCAATAGATTTCGATTTGACACATTTCAAGTCCATTCGAAATTCCGAAAAATTTTCGATTCGGCTCGGAAAACAGTTCGGGTTCGACTTTTTCGGATCTAAAAAATTTCGGAATTTCGGCCGCATCGAAAGACCCGAATCGGGAAATTTCGTGAAAATTCCGAAATTCCGAAACCCGAAACGCACAGCCCTAGTTTCTATCATATCTCCTCTGTCTCGTCTTTTTTCCAAGCTGTACATGTTAAGATCATTAAGCCTTTCCTGGTAACTTTTCTCCTTCAAGCCGTACACCATTTTAGTAGCCCTTCTCTGAACTCTCTCTAAGATGTCTATATCCTTCTGGAGATACGGTCTCCAGTACTGCACACAGTACTCCAAGTGAGGTCTCACCAGTGCTCTGTACAGTGGCATGAGCACTTCCCTTTTCCTACTGCTAATACCTCTCCCTACACAACCAAGCATTCTGCCAGCATTTCCAAGCATTCTGCCAGCATTTCCTGCTGCTCTATTACATTGACTACTTACCCTTAGATCCTCTGCAATAATAACCCCTAAATCCCAACCCTCAGATGTATCAAATATTCTATATTCAGCCCTTGGGTTTTTACGTCCCAGGTGCATTATCTTGCACTTATCCACATTAAAACTCAATTGTCACAGCTCCCACCATTTTTTTAGTTTACCTAAATCATTTGTCATTTGGCTGATCCCTCCAGGAACGTCAACCCTGTTGCAAATCTTTGTGTCATCAGCAAAAAGACATACTTTTCCATTAATACCTTCAGCAATATCACTAATAAAAATATTAAAGAGAATAGGTCCAAGTACTGACCCCTGAGGTACCCCACTGGTAACAAGACCTTGCGCCGAATAAACTCCATTTACCACAACCCTCTGTTGCCTGTCACTCAGCCACTGCCTAATCCAGTCAACAATATTGGAATCCAAGCTCAAAGATTGCAATTTATTGATAAGCCTTCTATGCGGAACAGTATCAAAAGCCTTACTGAAATCTAAATAAGCAATGTCTACTGCACCACCCGTGTCTATTATTTTTGTTACCCAATCAAAAAAATCAATAAGATTAGTTTGGCACGATCTCCCTGAGGTAAACCCATGTTGTTTCTGATCCTGTAATCTATGTGTTTTTAGATGTTCAACAATCCTTTCCTTTAACATGGTTTCCATTAAACCACCACTAAATCTACTTTTTCAGCTGCCATCATTGCATCCAGTTCATTGATGTTATTGACTAAACTGTGAGCATTTATAGACACGACTCTGAGCTTGTCATTTTTTACCTCGCATGTTGCTTGCACCCTCTGATTTAGTTTTGGGGGACAATCAGGCAGATTTTTTTTTACCCTTTTGTCCCCCCTCCTAGTTTAAATATTCCTTTGTGAAACCTTTGAACTTCTCACTGAGAACAAATGTTCCCCTATGAGTAAGATGCAAACCATCTTTTTTATACAGTTCCTTTCTGCTCCAATTAGAGCTATCATGGGACACAAAGCCAAATTCTTGCTCCCGACACCATTCCCGAAGCCACAAATTAAATTCCCTATTGCGCATCTGCCTATCTTGAATGTTATGCACAGGCAAAAGTTCAGAGAATGACACTGTGGACGCAATCTGCTGTATTTCACCTCCAAGAACACAAAAATCTTCCTTAATCTCAGAAACCTCATTGCTAGCCAAGTCATTTGTCCCTAGATGGACTAGAACGTCCACTTCCCCTTGCTGCTTTGCTTGTTTGACAATATTGAGAATACGTCTCTTGTCTCTACGAGCAGTAGCCCCAGGAAGACATCTCACCAAACCACTACTCTCCAGCTCAACACCTCTTATGATAGAATCACCCAGCAACAATTACCTTTTATCAAGTCCCACCTTTTCCTTTTTGTCCTTGGTTGCAGTCCTGCATACCTTAGGCATAGGGGATGGTGGTTCCTCAACTATGGTGTCTGAGCCTACTTCCGTCTCACCACTACACTCTGAAAGTGCCTCAAAAGAATTAAGAAGAGCCACAGACTGTTGGACATGCCTTCTATACACAACTCTGAGTCTACCAGATCGTACAGTAGTCCATCTGCCGCTCCTAGGAGGCCTCTGTGGCAGTGGCTTTGTAACAGTCATAGCCTGAGTTTGTCTAACAGATAATTTACAAATCTCAGACTTCAAACAGGCAATTTCCTGCTGCAATAAAGAGAGCTGCCTACATATCAGGCACACTCCAAACCTCTAAAAACAAATGCATGACAGCTCTTACACTGGACCAAGCCTGCTATTATAAAAGAATGAAAGAATGAATTATGTTTTTAGGCCCTCCCGTATATTCAGGGTGTGCAGGTTCTTTATATGGGCTCCTCCATATATTCATGGTGTGCGGGTGTGTTTTTAGGGGTTCCTCCATATATTCAGCGTGTGCGGGTGTCTTTTAGGGGCTCCTCCATATATTCAGGGTGTGCGGGTGTGTTTTTAGGGGCTCCTCCATATATTCAGGGTGTGCGGTTGTCATTTTAGGGGCTCCCGCATATAATAAATCATAAAGGTAAACATGTACGCTGGTCATGTCTGTAGTTAATATATGATCTTCTACATACATGAATTATGTATGTTAATTAGAAATGATTTACATACATGATTTTCATTAGTTACGTTACGTTAACAGATGTGACTCAGTTGTGGTAGTGAGATCTGCTACATAATCTCATTCTGATTAGGGATGAGCTGTTCGGGTTCGGACAGTTTGGCCCGAACTTTGGCAGTTCGAAAGTTCGCGAACTTCGAACTTTTTTGGTGTGTTCGGTTCGAGTTCGAAAAAATAAAGAAATTTTGAAAAAAGTATAGAAAATGCTTAAAAAAATACTAAAAAAAAATCGAGAAATAAATCGACTCTTTACTGCAGAATATTATAAGCAACGGTTTATTAGATATTGAATTAAAAACTAATGTATATGTGGAAAGATTCTCAACTCTAAATGACCTCTGTTCACAAACGGGCATAACACCAGGTGTTTTTAGTCTGGTAATCAATTTGATACATTGCACACTATACTGAGGTACTGAAGGGGTGGGGTGGTGTCTGCTTTTGATTGAGATTTGAGAATTAATTTCCCTCCTAAAACTTCCTAATATGCTGCATTTAACTGGTGTTTGAAAAAAATTCAAAATAACATCTAAAGCAATGTTATTTTTCACCTCGGGATTAAACATTCACAGGGTTATTCAGAGAGCGATGAAAAGCAGGAGAATAACTGGAGAAGTGAAAATTCTAGGTCAAAATAGCCAAACTAGAAAAATTCTCCCATTTATCTCACTTTCCAAATCGGCTATTTGGTCTAGATTGTTCAATTCTCTTGCCAGTTCTCCTGGCTTTCACCTCTCTCTCAGGGATGTTCAGAGAAAGGTGAAAACCAGGAGAATGGCAGGAAAAGAGAACAATCTGGACCAAATAGCCGATTAGGGTCAGACTAACGCATTTTTCGCAGCGACCGTCAAAAAGTGCGTCCGAACGCATTGACGTATTTTTTGAGGAATGCGCGAAAACGGTCATACGATGCGAATTTTTGTGCGTGATTTTTTACGGATCCAAACCAGGAAACTTTGGGTGTCTGGACGTTATGTTGGCCGGACATGAGCAGTGTCTGACGTCTCCAAATCACGCACACACGCCGCTAGTGGACGCAGCGCACTCAGTACGTCAGTACTAGCGGTTCTGCGTTCTCGAAAAAATGCATTCATTTTCCACTTGCGTTGCGCAGTCGGACTTTCGTGCGACCGTACTTTGTATATTGGCCGTCATTGCCCGTCATTTACTGCTAGTACGGCCGTGATTAAGTGCGCCTAAACGCATGTTAAAAATTCGCTAGTCTGACCCTAGCCTAAATGGGAGAATTTTTCTGGTTTGGCTATTTTGACCTAGAATTTTCCATTCTCCAGTCATTCTCCTGCTCTTCACCGCTCTCTGAATAACCCTGACAGGGTTATTCAGAGAAAGGTGAAACTCAGGAGAATGACTGAAGAGAAAATTCTAGGTCAAAATAGCCAAACCAGAAAAATTCTCCCATTTATCTCACTTTCCAAATCGGCTATTTGGTCTAGAATTTTCCATTCTCCAGTCATTCTCCTGCTTTTCACCGCCAAAAAATCAGTAAACTTTTTTCTGCGTGTCCGAAAATGTCTCCTCTTTTCATACAGACTGCCGCCCCAAGCAGTTGTTTATGGATAGATTAAAGGAAAAGCATTTACCGTCATTTGAAATGTCATTTTTTGTTTTTAAGTGTTTCTATACATCCTAGAAATCTGCCACTTCACGGGCAGGTTATGGGGACCTCCTAGGCACGATATTTGAAGGAATTTTTCCTTTTTATTTTTAACCCTTATTTCATGGAAAACTCACTGTCCCTTTAAAAACGTTTTTTTTTTACTTTTTGTCCTTGTTTCCTGTCCCCCAGGGCACTACCCGGACCCCCATACACCTTTTATGGCAAATATCTAGCATATATGCCCTCTTGGAGGGCACTCTAAAATCCGAATTTTCAGCCCCATTGACTTGTATTGAGTTCGAGTTCGGGTTCGGATACGAACATTTGGAAAGTTCGGGTTCGGCTCCGAACCGAACTCAGAGTGTTCGCCTCATCCCTAATTCTGATCACTAGAAATCCCTATAACCAGGAGATCTCACCATTTTATTATCCGTCTGCAACACATTTACTGCATCTGCCTGTATGCTGATAATACAGACCCCGTGTAAGCAGGAGATCTCACCATTTCATTATCCGTCTGAAACACATTTACTGCATATGCCTGTATGCTGATAATGCAGACCCCGTGTAAGCAGGAAAGCTCACCATTTTATTTTTGGTCTGCAGCACATTTATTGCATCTGCCTGTATGCCGATAATGCAGATACCGTTTTAAGCAGGAGATCTCCCCATTTTATTATCCGTCTGCAGCACATTTACTGCATCTGCCTGTATGCTGATAATGCAGACCCCGTGTAAGCAGGAGATCTCACCATTTTATTATCCGTCTGCAACACATTTACTGCATATGCCTGTATGCTGATAATGCAGACCACGTGTAAGCAGGAGACCTCACCATTTTATTATCTGTCTACAGCACATTTACTGCATCTGCCTGTATGCCGATAATGCAGACCCCGTTTAAGTAGGAGATCTCACCATTGTATTATCTGCAGCACAATTACTGCATCTGCCTGTATGCTGATATTGCAGACCCCATGTAAGTAGGAAATCTCACCATTTTATTATCTGTCTACAGCACATTTACTGCATCTGCCTGTATGCTGATAATGCAGACCCTGTTTAAGCAGGAGATCTCACCATTGTATTATCTGCAGCACATTTACTGCATCTGCCTGTATGCGGATAATGCAGACCCCGTGTAAGCAGGAGACCTCACCATTTTATTATGTCTGCAGCACATTTACTGCATCTGCCTGTATGCTGATAATGCAGACCACGTGTAAGCAGGAGACCTCACCATTTTATTATCTGTCTGCAGCACATTTACTGTATCTGCCTGTATGCTGATAATGCAGACCACGTGTAAGCAGGAAATCTCACCATTTTATTATCTGTCTGCAGCACATTTACTGCATCTGCCTGTATGCTGATAATGCAGACCACGTGTAAGCAGGAAATCTCACCATTTTATTATCTGTCTGCAGCACATTTACTGCATCTGCCTGTATGCTGATAATGCAGACCACGTGTAAGCAGGAAATCTCACCATTTTATTATCTGTCTGCAGCACATTTACTGCATCTGGCGCAAAGGTAAAATGACAATCAACATATATAAATGTGATACAAAGAAAGTGCCGCATGCAACAAAGGTAAATGTTACGATTGTTTAGTACACAGTCCAAAATAGTATTAGTGTGTCAGAGTGTGAATATTCAATGTCCTCCTGGTGTGCGTGCACCAAGTGAAAGAACAGAGTTATTCAGAGAGAGGTGAAAACCAGGAGAATGACTGGAGAAGTGAAAATTCTGGGTCAAAATTTGGAGAATTTTTCTGGTTTGGATATTTTAACCTAAAATTTTCACTTCTCCATTCATTCTCCTGCTCTTCACCTCTCTCTGAATAACCCTGAAAGTCTTTCAAATAAATATACTTAAATGAAGGATTTTTGGTCAGTTCCTAGTTCTCGGGTCCGTTCCCTTTTGTACCTCGAGAAAGCATAGAGAGAAGCACAGCAATGGCGCAGAATCCAGGTATATAAGAAAATTATATTTTTACGTAAGGTCAAAAACACTCACATACTATAGAGCCGCACTAAAACCTGGCTCTAGGTGTGCACGCGTTCGGCCATCTTAGAAGAGTGGCTCAACCTTTTCTTCGTCACTTTCTTCCTGGATACGGTGGCTCACAGGCAGGTGGCTCCCAGGATGGAATACAGCGTAACGAGTCTCACTAGGTCTTCATATAGTGCAGTACAGAAATATACTCACCAACGCTGGAGCCTGGGATTTGGTTAGGCTCATGTGTAGCGCCTTGGTGCTGTCACCCCTTTTGCTCCTGGGTGTGTGATGGTTCTGCCACTGTGTGTGCTCACCAGATGGGTGGGAAGTAGCAAAGAGAGCAAACTGTCTATGCATTAAAAATCTCTCTTTATTAGATATAAAAATCTAGTCCACACTGGCTGTAAAAAAAAAACAGTAAATATTACATGAAAGACAAAAAAAACCCCATTAAAAAAGTGGTAAAAAAAAAATACAATTAACTTATTTTTACAACTACTTTTTTAATGGTCTTTTTTTTTTTTGTACGTGCAGGCAATTCGCCAAAATTTGGTGGATTACCTGCTCTCTGAACAGCCGAATGTCCCCGTTTGCTGAAATTCCGTGTCCGGTTCCATTTCGGATCTCTCTGAATAACCCCCTTTGTTTTTTCGCTTGGTGCACGCACACCAGGAGGACATTGAATATTTACACCATGTTGTGGGATTGGTCGGATGTTGAGGGACCACGTTGGACAATCGTACAAATACATACCCAGCGGACGGCCAGTCATAAGCTCACGTAGTCTCTTCTGCTGCGCCAGGGTATGGGGTGTGTTTTAAACATGCCGATGATAGTGAAAAGGGTGCCGGCCCCTGTATGTTTGGAAGGTGACGTGGTGCTAAACACGGGGCTGTTATGGCTTAATCTAGAAACATAGAAACATAGAAAAATGTCGGCAGATAAGAACCTTCGGCCCATCTAGTCTGCCCAATTACATGGATACTTTACCTGGATTTATCTTTTGTTTAGGATAGCCTTATGCCTATCCCATGCTTGCTTAAATTCAATTACTGTTTTGGCCTCTACCACTTCTACTGGAAGACTGTTCCATGTATCCACCACCCTCTCAGTAAAATAATGCTTCCTGATGTTACTTTTAAACCTTTGCCCCTCTAATCTAAGACTATGTCCTCTTGTTTTGCGACTTTGTTTCCTTTTAAATTTACTCCCTTCCTCTACCTGGTGGATTCCCTTTACGTATTTAAATGTTTCTATCATATCTCCTCTGTCTCGTCTTTTTTCCAAGCTGTACATGTTAAGATCATTAAGCCTTTCCTGGTAACTTTTCTCCTTCAAGCCGTACACCATTTTAGTAGCCCTTCTCTGAACTCTCTCTAAGATGTCTATATCCTTCTGGAGATACGGTCTCCAGTACTGCACACAGTACTCCAAGTGAGGTCTCACCAGTGCTCTGTACAGTGGCATGAGCACTTCCCTTTTCCTACTGCTAATACCTCTCCCTACACAACCAAGCATTCTGCCAGCATTTCCAAGCATTCTGCCAGCATTTCCTGCTGCTCTATTACATTGACTACTTACCCTTAGATCCTCTGAAATAATAACCCCTAAATCCCAACCCTCAGATGAATCAAATATTCTATATTCAGCCCTTGGGTTTTTACGTCCCAGGTGCATTATCTTGCACTTATCCACATTAAAACTCAATTGCCACAACTCCGACCATTTTTTTTAGTTTACCTAAATCATTTGTCATTTGGCTGATCCCTCCAGGAACGTCAACCCTGTTGCAAATCTTTGTGTCATCAGCAAAAAGACATACTTTTCCATTAATACCCTTGCCAATATCACTAATAAAAATATTAAAGAGAATGGGTCCAAGTACTGACCCCTGAGGTACCCCACTGGTAACAAGACCTTGCGCCGAATAAACTCCATTTACCACAACCCTCTGTTGCCTGTCACTCAGCCACTGCCTAATCCAGTCAACAATATTGGAATCCAAGCTCAAAGATTGCAATTTATTGATAAGCTTCTATGCGGAACAGTATCAAAAGCCTTACTGAAATCTAAATAAGCAATGTCTACTGCACCACCTGTGTCTATTATTTTTGTTACCCAATCAAAAAAATCAATAAGATTAGTTTGGCATGATCTCCCTGAGGTAAACCCATGTTGTTTCTGATCCTGTAATCTATGTGTTTTTAGATGTTCAACAATCCTTTCCTTTAACATGGTTTCCATTAATTTCCCCACTACTGACGTAAGACTAACTGGCCTATAGTTCCCCGATTCCTCCCTACTACCCTTCTTGTAAATGGGCACAACATTTGCTAATTTCCAGTCTTCTGGGATGACTCCCGTTAACAAGGATTGGTTAAATAAATCTGTTAATGGTTTTGCTATTACATCACTGAGCTCTTTTAATAATTTAGGGTGGATCCCATCAGGCCCCATTGACTTATTTGTCTTTACTTTAGACAGCTGCTGTAGAACCTCCTCCTCTGTAAACTGATATGTAAATGTCTCTTTAGTTTCTCTCCTAACTGAGGTCCCTTTCCTTCCTTTTCTTCTGCAAAGACTGAACAAAAATATTCATTGAGGCAGTCAGCGAGACTTTTATCCTCTTCTACATACCTTCCTTCCTTTGTTTTTAATCTAACTAATCCTTGTTTTACTTTTCTTTTCTCGTTTATGTATCTAAAAAATGTTTTGTCCCCCTTTTTTACTGACTGAGCTATTTTCTCTTCTGCGTGTGCTTTGGAAGCTCTTATAAATTGCTTTGCCTCTTTCTGCCTAATCTTATAGGTTTGCCTATCCTCTTCACGCTGAGTTTTTTTTTATATTATTGAATGCTGTCTTTTTGTTCTTCACTATTTTGGCCACTTCTGCAGAGTACCACAGTGGTTTCTTCCCTTTTTTGTTTTTGCTAACAAGCCGAATGCAATTTCCTGTGGCCTTCAATAATGCCTCCTTTAAATAATCCCATTTCTCCTGGACTCCCTTTAAACTCCTCCAGTCTGATAATGACTCCTTCACACAAAGTCTCACTTTAGAAAAATCTGTTTTTTTAAAGTCTAAAACTTTCATTCTTGTGTGGTGCGGCTCCATCCCTGTTCTTATATTAAACCATACTGACTGGTGATCACTAGATCCCAAATTTTCACCTACAACAACGTCCGATACCAAACCTCCATTTGTGAGTATTAAATCCAATATGGCCTCTTTACGGGTCGGCTCCTCAACTACTTGTGTTAGAGATAATCCCAGTAGGGAGTTTAGAATATTTGTACTCCTGGTGCACCCAGCTATTTTGGTTTTCCAGTTCACATCAGGAAGATTAAAGTCCCCCATGATAATAATTTCCCCCTTCATTGCCATTTTGGCTATTTCCTCAAGCAGCAGATTATCTAGCTCTTCTACTTGTCCAGGGGGTCTATAGATCACACCTACACGAGCTACTGTATGATTGCCAAATGTTAGCGTAACCCAAACTGACTCTATGTTCACCTCGCTCACTTTTATTTGGTTTGTTTTTATGTTGTTTTTCACATACAGGGCCACTCCTCCTCCTTTCCTACCTTCTCTGTCTTTTCTATATAAAGAGTACCCCGGTATTGTTATGTCCCAGTTATCTGAATATTTACAGAGTAATGATCCTGCGCTGTGTGTATGAGCAATATAAAGAAAATCAGAAAATATCAGCTCCGTCACTACCAAGTGATTTTCCATAACCCCGCTGTCAGGAAACATTAATTACACAGTGAAAGCCCATTGGGAAAAGTCACTTATTTACTGTAGTGGAGCTATTTGACAGGCAGACATCGCCATCTGCTGGACAAGAAGTGCTAACACAGCCGCGGCTACGGGTTTTAGACACATGGGTCGCGTTTCGACCCAGTTTGCCACATCTTCGCAAATCCATTTCACCAAAAATACAGTGAATTCACTAGCGAACGGTCACCGCGTTTTGCCGAGAATGGAGTCGCCGAAGCATTTACCGGATCTCAGCGAAAACCTCCGAATTGCACAGATAACCACTGAACTGCGCCGAACTGGCATCAGTGAATTCTGCCAAACCGAAAAAGAAAAAAAAAAAGGCATCTTTCCAATTCTCCTAAAAGTTGTTTAACCCTTTCGCTGCTGAGGCTTTTCACACCTCTGTGCTGAGCTCATTTTTACCGCTTTCGCTCATCATGTTTAACCGCGTTTTGTAGCCATATTTTGATATATGACCCGGACATACTATATATCGTTCTTTCCGGCAGACTTGGCAGATTCATAATATGTCATTATTATATGTATACGTCATGTCATGGTTTTTTACACATTTTAACATGCGATCGTTTGCGGTTATATTTTGTATGGGGTGCGCTTGTTAAAAAAAATTGGAAAAGGGGTCTCGTTACATTTTTTTTGGGGTAAAATTTCGCTTTTTGTAACAAACGCACCGCATACAAAAATCGTTAGTGCAGCATTATTGTGCACATTATAATTGAAATGGGAACAATATTGCTGTATAAACAAGTGTTTTTTTTTGTTTTGTTAATTTTTTTTTTAGAATTTTTGTTTTAAATATTTATATTTTTTTAGTTTTTTTAAAAAACATTTTTCATTTTCATGTTTGGTATCGTCTGGCCGATCCAACGATATCAAATATTAACCCCTAGCTGCCACGGATCGGGAAATAGGGGGTTCATTAGAACCCCCTATCTCCACCATTTGTGGCAGCTAGGGGTTAACTCCAGGACTGGTGTCATCGTACTATGCACGATGACGCCAGTCCTCAGGGGGAGTTCCTGGAGGCTTGGCCGACATCCAAGATGTCGGCCAGCTCCAGGAGAGGATCACGATCCGGTGCTTTTCAGCGCCGATTCGTGATCCGGCTCCCCAGGGGTTAATCACAGCCACCGTTTGGAAGGGCAGGCTGTGCCCTTCCAAACGGTGCCTGTATTAACCCCCTGCTCCTCGGCGATCGGGAGGGAGGTCCGAAGGACCTCCCCCCCCTCCCTTTCAGGCACCTCCTCCGCAAATGCGGGGGGGGGCGCCTGAATTAGAGGTCATCGTGCCGCCGCGATGACATCTAATTGCTCCGCCGGGGTCCCGAGTGCTGGGCTGACATCCAAGATGTCAGCCCGCACCGGGGGGGCACAGCAATCCGCCGGAATCCGGCGGATTGCTGCCTCCTGTGCATGGACGCGCTCAGCGCGTCCATAGCACAGGAGAACCACTTGGCTGGACGCGCTGAGCGCGTCCATAGCGGCTAAGTGGTTAAACCATTAAAATACACAATGGGCCATATTACATACTTGGTGCTAACTTAACCAGAGCTGTTGTAAACTTCCCAGAGCCATTATAGCCTATGGAGGTTTTAAGTTTACAACAGCTCTGGTTAAGTTACCACCAACATTGTAATACTGCCCTAAAATGGGTAAAATAATAAAAAAAGGTCCTTTAAAAAATAATAATCT
>RXON01003387.1:0-20538 GCA_009667805.1 Leptobrachium leishanense
AGTCGTCTCTCCTACACAGGGCGCGCACATAGCGCTGCATACTGGAATATAATACACTAGAGATGTGCATGACTTTTTTTTTCATTTAGTTTGGGGTTTTTTAAGGACTTTTTTTGTTTCGGGTCAATTCGGACAGTTTTTATGTCGTTTCGTTCCATTTTGGATTTTCGGATCGGAATTCTGATTGATTCGAAATTTCAGATCGATCTGGAATTTCTGATCGATTCGTTTTACATTTTCATGGGTTATTTCGTTTTACGGATCCCTTAGTTTTTCGTTTTTGTGAGTTACTTTGTATTTTGGATTGATTTGTATTTCATTTTTATGAGTTATTTCATTTTTATTGGTTATTTCAGAATGGTAAACAGATTACTACCAATAAAATGAAAGTCTCCTCATTTATTTTTTTAGGGGTTTTTTTGGCATTTTTTTTGGATGAAAGTTTAGTTTTCTAACTTATTTTAAAGAAACAAGGCTTTTTTCCAACATAGATTTCAATTTAAAAAAATATTCGTGTTTTTATTAAATGTTTATTAAACTGTTTGTTATTTTTACTTGCAGCAAAAAGCCATTTTGCTTAATTATTTTTTTAGGATTTTTTGGGTTGATTTTAAGGTTTCATAATTATATTTAAAATGTAATAACGAGGTGGTTTTTTTTCTTTGCTGAACGAAGACGGATTGTAAGAAAATAATACGGCTGCGTTCAGCAATTTTTATTTTTTTTATTTTTTTTTTAGAAAGGATTTTCCCAGGAAGGATACATTGAGATTTCTCTTGTTTTCAAGTATGTCCTGGGTGGCGAGTATGTACCGTTGGGTGTCTTGCCAAGGACACTTACTGGAGAGGTGCTCACTGGGATCGAACCCATGAGGCTCTTTCCATGCAGAGCAGTGATGTTACCTCTACTCCACCCAGCCGGTACCAAATGAATACATTGTGTCAGAACCATGGAGAGCACTGGGTCCTGAACTGCTGAAACATTGTTTTCAGTGATACAATGTTTCAGAACCAAAGATAGCTCCGAGCCTTAGCCATGGTCCTGAAAGAGAAACAAACAGGGTTATTCAAAGAGAGACGATCTGGCCCCTGAAATTCAGGGTACGGCTACATTTCCTGGCCATTCGGCTATTCAGAGAGCAGGCAGTTCGCCAAATCCTGGCGAATTGCCTGCACATACGGTGCCTGTTCGGTGCCTGTTCGAGGGCAGTGAAATCCCCATGAAAAAGCACTGCTTCGGCTATTCAGAGAACACAAACCAGCAGTGAAAAGCTGCCGAACTGCCCTGCTGTTCTGTGGTTTCATGCGGCAGGTTTATTAAGGAGAATAACATAGGTTTCAATGTTAAAATATTCCAGTTTTAAACCAATATCTAATAAACCATTTATGATTATATTCTACAGCAAAAAGTCTCATTATTTTAGATTTTTTAGGATCTTTTAGGCATTTTTTGCAATTGTTTTGTCAAAATTTTTTTCCCTTTTATTTTATTTTTTTTTCTTTTTTCTGTAACAGCCCTTTTTATTATAATTCATAGGACCTCCAATGTAAATTTCAGACATTTTCGTTCAGTAGTTTTTTTCCAAACATCATTTCAATTTTCAAACTTTCAAGTGAAAGTTTTTTTTTTTACCTCGTTCGTCTGCGTGTTGGCTTTTTCTGGCTTTTTCTGGGCTGTGATCGGTGGCTAGTCGGGTTTCTCCATCGTGTTCGGCAGGGTTAATCCAGCTGTTTCTGCGGGTAAGTGTTCGGCGGGTTTTGCGGTGAGAATTCCCTGCACTGCGGGGGCCCTGCGGTGCTTGCTGCTGTGCTTGCTGCGGTACTTGCTGTCCTGTATTTGCGTGATGAGAGCTGTGTGTGCTGTATGTGTGTACTAAATGTATGTGATGAGAGCTGTGTGTGCTGTATGTGTGTGATGGGAGCAGTGTGTGCTGTATGTTTGAGATGACAGCACACAGTTGTCTCCTCTGTCTGAAAGCCTGTCTTGATTTGTGGTTGTGATTTAGGTGTGTCAGCCTCTGGGCTTGGTATTCCTCCAGAACTCCTGACCCAGTCTGGTTTACATTTTCCCATGTTTTCCTGCCATTGCATGTTGCTCCAGCCCGGACTCCATGCGAGGGAATACCAGGGGGGGGGGGGTAATATACAGATAGGAGGGTAATGCTATGCTGTTTGTGTTTTACAGATGGATTATAGTTTGGCCTTTGATCACTGGCGAGGATATTCTGATCGTCGATACAGGAGAGGAGCAGGTACGGGGAATAAAGAACAACTGCTCTTACATTACGGGCCGAGGAAACACAGACTGTAAAGCTCTGTAAAGAACAGGTGACGGGCCGCTGCCTGACCGTAACCATGAAGAACATAAAGAAATAGATTAAAACACGCCCGACGCCCGACACCACATTGCGATGCGGCTTTGTCAAAGAGATTCAGGATAGAGATCTGCTTCTGCATACAGACTGATACAGTGTATCCGTATCTCCAGCTGCAGCGCCAGTCACTGTTTAACCCTCTGTTGTGTCAGTCACGCGGTTGACTGATTTGTTTTAAGAAGGTGATAGTGTAAGGTGTCTGGTAACAGGAGGCTTAGACCTCACAGGTCTGGGTTTTGTTGTGTTAGATATGTTATGGTCAAAGTCCAGATAAACCTAGAATTATCCGGGTAAACCTGACATTACCCAGGTAGCTTTGGGTAAAGCCTGATATGAGATCAAACATCAGGCTTTACTCAGGTAATCTCCAGAATAAGCAACCCTGCGTAAAAGTGAGTTTTAGGGTTGGCGTTAAGGTCAGGGTTAAGATTAAGGTTAGGGTTAGGTTTAGGGTCATGGTTAGATCAGAGTTAAAGTTACGTTTAGGGTTATGGTTAGGTTTGGGGTTAGGGTTGGTTAGGGCTTGTGTGAGGGTTAGGTTTGGTTAGGATTAGGGTTAGGTTTAGGGTCAGATTTTAGGATAGGAGTAGATTTACGGTTGTTAGGGTTAGTTACAATTACTGTTAAGATTAGGGTCAGGGTTAAGTGTGGGGACGGGATTAGGTTAAGGATTGGGTAGGGTGAGGGTTGGTGAGGATAAGGGTTAAAATGAGCATCAGGGTTAGATTTGGGGATAGGGTTAAATTTGGTTAGGTTTGGGGTTACGATTAGGGTTAGGTTTGGGAATAGGGTTAGATTTGGGGATAGGGTTAGGTTTAGGGTTGGCCATGGATATGGTTGATCCCAGTTTTTCAGTCAGCCGTAAGCCATTCCTAAATTTCAGGAAATTCCATACTCAGCAGCTTTTGTGTAGGTCTGGGTTTACCCGAGTGAAGCTCGATGGACACCTGGATAAACCTAGGATTACCTGGGTAAAGCGCAAAAGGTTATCTTACTCAAAGCCAATTGGGTAACGTCAGTTTTACCCAAGTGATCCTAGGTTTATCCAGACTCTGGACTTTAGCCATAACATATCTATCGATACGGCTAGGGTTATCCTCTTTTTCTAGGCACAGGGAGTTTGCGTCTTTTTTCTCATTCTTCGTTAATGATCTCGCAATCCTCTCTCCTTTCTGACATAAAGATTCCTAGGGGTTAACGCTAATGGTTATTTATAGCTCGGGTAAAACACGCAATATGGTGCTGACGCAGTCCTGGGGATGAGTATCTCTGTGCCTGTGGCAAGCCCTGCGTCACAGACTGGTCCTTCTCCGTGTTATATCGTTACTCATGTACACGTGTGTTGGATTTGATTAATGTATATTATGCAGAAGCGGCTCTATAATTAGGCAAACTAGACGGCCGCCCAAGGCCTAACTCAAACGGAGGCCTCACCCGATACAGTTTGTATTGAATTTCAGCCTGTACGCCAGTGTTTCCCAAACCTCTCCTCGGGACCCTCAACCAGGCCAGATTTTGCAGATCTCCTTGGGGAAAAGCAGACTGAATCCTGCAATCACTGAGCAGCAAATCACATATCATATATCCCCTGTGCTTCAGATATCCTGCAAACCTGGTGAGGCGGAGAGTCCTGAGGACAGGTTTGGGAAACACTGCTGTACGCGTTCCTGTGGCTGCTGATATTGACACGTAAGTAGACTCCGGCATCTATTCGCACCAGCTTGCCAAGACAGCGGTCACGGCCTTCATTAATTACAGTTTTTTGGGGTTTAATTCCTGCATTTTTGCACAATAATGGGGGCCACACAGTTGAGCCTTGCCCGGGGCCTCACTAACTCTAGAGGTGCCTCTGATGTTTATGTTTCTGTGCATTTTTGTCTTGCAGCGTCTGACAGCGCGTCCTGTGTTTTCCCCTTTCTTTTCAATGGGAAGTACCACCAGACGTGCATCATGGAAGGAGAGGTAACATTTTACTGGTGCTCCTTAACGTCGGATTACGGCGTGGATTTACGGTGGAGCCCGTGCGAAAAAGCAGGTAACCGCGAGAGTCGTACAGAAACATAGAAACATAGAAACATAGAAAAATGTGGGCGGATAAGAACCTTTCGGCCCATCTAGTCTGCCCAATTACGTGGATACTTTACCTTGATTTATCTTTTGTTTAGGATAGCCTTATGCCTATCCCATGCCTGCTTAAATTCAATTACTGTTTTGGCCTCTACCACTTCAACTGGAAGACTGTTCCTTGTATCCACCACCCTCTCAGTAAAATAATGCTTCCTGATGTTACTTTTAAACCTTTGCCCCTCTAATCTAAGACTATGTCCTCTTGTTTTGCTACTTTGTTTCCTTTTAAATATACTCCCTTCCTCTACCTTGTGGATTCCCTTTACGTATTTAAATGTTTCTATCATATCTCCTCTGTCTCGTCTTTTTTCCAAGCTGTACATGTTAAGATCATTAAGCCTTTCCTGGTAACTTTTCTCCTTCAAGCCGTACACCATTTTAGTAGCCCTTCTCTGAACTCTCTCCAAGATGTCTATATCCTTCTGGAGATACGGTCTCCAGTACTGCACACAGTACTCCAAGTGAGGTCTCACCAGTGCTCTGTACAGTGGCATGAGCACTTCCCTTTTCCTACAGCCATCGAATACGCAGCATCTCCGCGCTGAGGAATGTGTGCATGTGTTAAAAGAGATTTGTCTTATCCCATTATGGAGGTATCAGAACAAGGGGCTTGTAAACGTTTTAACAAATCTAAAAAGTCACTCCCTGCAGCGCAAAGAACAAACAGAAACACATCCAGATAATTCCAAATGTGCCAATAACAAACAATTTATACAACTACTTAGGAAATCATGTCTAACAAAATTCATGTTCAACACAACCATGAACATAAAGTGCAACCGTGAACATAAAGTGCAACCGTGAACAACACATAAACTGCAACCGTTAACAAAAAGTGCAACCGTGAACAACACATAAAGGGCAACCGTGAACGTAAAGTGGAACCACGTACATAAAGTGCAACTGTGAACAATACATAGAGACTCTATGTATTGTTCACAGTTGCACTTTATGTACCTGGTTCCACTTTACGTTCACGGTTCCACTTTATGTTCAGTCTATTAGAGAACAACTGTGAACATACAGTACAACCGTGAATATAAGGTGCAATTGTGAGCATAAAGTGCAACTGTGAACATAATGTACAACCGTGAACGTAAGGTGCAATTGTGAGCATAAAGTGGACCTGTGAGCATAAAGTGCAACTGTGAACAATACATAGAGAGCAACTGTGAACATAAAGTGGAACCATGAACATAAAGTGCAACTGTGAACATAAAGTGGAAGCAGGAACATAAAGTGCAACCGTGAACAACACATAAAGTGCAACCGTGAACATAAAGTGCAACTGTGAACATAAAGTGCAACTGTGAACATAAAGTGGAACCATGAACATAAAGTGCAACTGTGAACAATACATAGAGAGCAACTGTGAACATAAAGTGTAACTGTGAACATAAAGTGCAACTGTGAACGTAAAGTGCACTTTAGTGTTCAATATATGGAGTTCTGCCCCCCCCCCATCTCTTCTGCTCTCCAATGCTGAATGGTGATGTGATATTGATTAGTGAGTGTTATTACATGGAATTCTCTTGCTTTGCAGAAGGAGGTCCCTATACGGATTGCTGGTCCACGTCACTTTATGATGACGGTCGTTATGAATATTGCTATATAAATCTTACTGATACGAGAAGCGTGTTATTCGCTGCAGAGTACTGCTTACAATCTCCTGTGAGTGACACGTACTCGACCTATGAATGCAAAGGACCATGTAAGTAACCCTCCTTTAAATCATTGTACACACAGGCACCCGTAAAGCAAGGCTCACCCTGTATTAGCTTCTGTGTTGTGTATAGTGTATGTACAAGAGGATAAATATAACGTATCAATATAATAATAATCCACACGTTATTTTTTTCCTACTTTTTCACCTTATTCCGGGACTGATGTCTTTAAGTCACTTTGCTCATGTTTAGTTTAGTAAACTTTCTCTCTCTCTATGTGAAACATATAATAGGATTTTATTAATCGAACGACATTTAATACATACCGGGCCGGATTTACGTCTCAGGAGCCTGTAGGCACAGAAAAAAATAAGACCCACCCCTTACCCCCAACAAAAAAACGCTGAAACTGGGGAAATACCTTTTTGATTTTTGTTTGATGGGGACAATAATAACTACACATTTTAAAAAAATAAAAGAATAGATTCTCGCTGCGACACATCGAAACAAGGAGCAGAATATGGTGTTTAAAAAAAAGCAAAAATAAAGCAGAATGTTACGACAACCCCAACCCTAAAACAAGCACAAATAGTAACCTAACCCTAAAACAAGCACAAATAGTAACCTAACCCTAAAACAAGCACAAATAGTAACCTAACCCTAAACCAAACGCAAATAGTAACCTAACCCTAAAACAAGCACAAATAGTAACCTAACCCTAAAACAAGCACAAATAGTAACCTAACCCTAAAACAAGCACCAATAGTAACCTAACCCTAAACCAAACGCAAATAGTAACCTAACCCTAAAACAAGCACAAATAGTAACCTAACCCTAAAACAAGCACAAATAGTGACCTAACCCTAAAACAAGCACAAATAGTAACCTAACCCTAAAACAAGCAGAAATAGTAACCTAACCCTAAAACAAGCACAAATAGTAACCTAACCCTAAAACAAACACAAATAGTAACCTAACCCTAAAACAAACACAAATAGTGACCTAACCCTAAAACAAGCACAAATAGTAACCTAACCCTAAAACAAGCACCAATAGTAACCTAACCCTAAAACAAACACAAACAATAACCTAACCCTAAAACAAACACAAATAGTAACCTAACCCTAAAACAAGCACAAATAGTAACCTAACCCTAAAACAAGCACAAATAGTAACCTAACCCTAAAACAAACACAAATAGTAACCTAACCCTAAAACAAGCACAAATAGTAACCTAACCCTAAAACAAGCACAAATAGTAACCTAACCTAAAACAAACACAAATAGTAACCTAACCCTAAAACAAACACAAATAGTAACCTAACCCTAAAACAAACACAAATAGTAACCTAACCCTAAAACAAACACAAATAGTAACCTAACCCTAAAACAAGCACAAATAGTAACCTAACCCTAAAACAAGCACAAATAGTAACCTAACCCTAAAACAAGCACAAATAGTAACCTAACCCTAAAACAAGCACAAATAGTAACCTAACCCTAAAACAAACACAAACAATAACCTAACCCTAAAACAAACACAAATAGTAACCTAACCCTAAAACAAGCACAAATAGTAACCTAACCCTAAAACAAGCACAAATAGTAACCAAACCCTAAAACAAACTCAAATAGTGACCTAACCCTAAAACAAGCACAAATAGTAACCTAACCCTAAAACAAACACAAATAGTAACCTAACCCTAAAACAAACACAAAATAACCTAACCCTAAAACAAACACAAATAGTAACCTAACCCTAACAAGCACAAATAGTAACCTAACCCTAAAACAAACACAAATAGTAACCTAACCCTAAAACAAACACAAATAGTAACCTAACCCTAAAACAAGCACAAATAGTAACCTAACCCTAAAACAAGCACAAATCGTAACCTAACCCTAAAACAAGCACCAATAGTAACCTAACCCTAAAACAAACACAAATAGTAACATAACCTAAAACAAGCACAAATAGTAACCTAACCCTAAAACAAGCACAATAATAACCTAACCCTAAAACAAGCACAAATAGTAACCTAACCCTAAAACAAGCACAAATAGTAACCTAACCCTAAAACAAACACAAATAGTGACCTAACCCTAAAACAAGCACAAATAATAACCTAACCCTAAAACAAGCACAAATAGTAACCTAACCCTAAAACAAACACAAATAGTAACCTAACCCTAAACCAAACGCAAATAGTGACCTAACCCTAAAACAAGCACAAATAGGAACCTAACCCTAAAACGAGCACCAATAGTAACCTAACCCTAAAACAAACACAGATAATAACCTAACCCTAAAACAAGCACCAATAGTAACCTAACACTAAAGCACAAAGGATGGGTACAATGAAAGCGTGGTGATAGCAACCCCCAGAAATGAAGCAGCACGCATGTGACAGACTGCCTGGCACACCGACAATGTGCCTCTGTCAAACCCTAGCATTCTCCAAGCTGGACTATGAAATCTAGCTTTAGCAGCCCCCCAAACCTTCTCTCTACAAAGCACCAGGCAGGACCAGTGTTGTTGAGCAGCAAAACAAAGACTGACTCTTTATTAGAAAAAGCACAGAGGTAAAACACAGTTGAGATACAACCCCCTCTCTTCCAGAATACATTACAGATTAGATCAGATAATGTCACTACAGAACAATGGAATAGACCTAGCAGGAGGGGGGGGAGATGAGGAAAGCAGGTAAAACAAGGGACTCTTCTTACTGCAAGTGAAAGTGTACAATATACAGACAGAGGACAGCTAGTACAGAGATGTACACTATACAGAAACACAGTCAACGCAAATGGCAAACCCCAGGTAGCACTTTGGCCAGTAGACAGGAGGCTAGCCCCCAGGCTCCGCCAACTGCCCCGGAGACAGCTGAGTCTGTCACATTTCTCCCCTGCCAAAGGTAGACTAACCAGGTACCAAATCACAAACTGGTCTGGACCTGTGTTAGTCTGCACCCAAATCCCAAAATGTTTGCTTCTTTCTGTTGGCACTGTGGTCTGGTCCACACCCACAGATGCCATCACCTGCTCCTTATAATCCTTCAGGAGCCACAAAGGGGTAACCGTGTTTGCAGCACGGCATGGACACATGTCTCCAGTGCCAGGGTGTCTTGCTGAACTTCCTGGCCGCTTGCCACAGGCCTCAAGCCAACCAACTCCCCAGTCCTTCAACTCACCATCCTGTGGAGTAGCATGTTGGGGACAGCACTTGGATGCACTCTGTCCCATTGCAAGTTCTCTCAAATCTCCTCCCAAATAGCCCCGCCCTAACATTTTAGTCTAGTTTTTATTAGTTGACTAAAATGTCAATGGATTTTCACCATAGTTCGAGTCACAAAAAATTGGTCCACTAAATTGTTGACGAAAATTATTAGTCCATGAAATTAACACTGTGTGTATGTTTTTAGTACCATCAGCATAGTGATTATATCCTCTTCTTTTTTTATACAGATATAACGCAGTCAAGAACTCAGAGCACGACGGCTGGAAACCCAACACTACAAACGACGGCACAGGATACACTGGGGACCATCACAACTCTACAGACCGTTCCAGGGACCACTTTAATACAAAATACAGAAACATCTCAAAACCCAACCTCTCAGACAACATTAGTAAACACCACAACTCAAACTATACTCACAACATTAGCTACTACGACTCCAACTATACAAACTACATTACAAACTACGACTCCGACTATACAGACTACATTACAAACTACGACTCCGACTATACAGACAACATTACAAACTACGACTCCGACTATACAGACAACATTACAAACTACGACTCCAACTATACAGACGACATTACAAACTACGTCTCCAACTATACAGACTACATTACAAACTACGACTCCAACTATACAGACGACATTACAAACTACGTCTCCAACTATACAGACTACATTACAAACTACGACCCCAAATTTACTGACGACATTAGATACTACGACTGCGACTATACAGACTACATTACATACTTTGACACCGACTATACAGACTACGACTCCGTCTATACAGACTACATTACATTCTACGGCCCCGGATTTACTGACGACTTTAGATACTACGACTGCAAATCTACTGACAACTTTAGATACTACAACTGAAAATCTACTGACCACAATAGATCCTACGACTCCAGATATATTTACGACATTAGATTCTACGACTCCAGAAATATTAACGACAATCAATACAACTCCAGATATACTCACAACATTAGATACAACACCTCCAACTACTCTGTCAACATTAAGTACCACAACAACGTCATCGACCTTATCAAGTACCACGGCCAGTACAACCACCACAACCAGTACGTTACTGATTATTCATAACAAATATCCAAAAATTGCCTTCTATAAAAAGACAATGAACAGAGGCTAACTTTTAAGCAGAGCTTTAAAGCAACAAAAAATAAAATCACTTGTATATCAAGATGTCTGTCAATCAGGGCAAAGGACGACACTTTAGGCTACTTCCTGTTTAAGCATCACCCATATCTCGCTGTTTGCATGTTCTGAGCGGAGGCTGGAGTGGAGGAGATGAGAACACATGGGGGGCTTGTCAGCTATGCAGCTCTCATATTCCAAAGCGCAATGTCCCCTCTAACCCTTCTTTTAAGGTTACTTTAAGAGTTAGGGTTAGTTTTAAGGTAAATGCTAGGGTTTCTGCTAGGATTGGTTTTAGGGGTGGAGTCAAATTTAAGGTTACTTTTAGTGTTAGGGTTAGTTTTATGGCAAATGCTAGGGTTACTGCTATGATTGGTTTTAGGGGTAGAGTTACATTTAAAGTTACTTTTAGAGCTAGTAGTTGGTTTCACAATTATTGCTAGTATTGGTTTTAGGACTAGGGCTATGTTTAGGTAGGCTCTGCTGAACCTGTTGGCTCGGTCTATGCACAGATGGATGCTTCGTTGACTAAAAAAAAATCCAGATTCCTCGATTTTTCTTAAAAGTAAAAACGACTTTGACTTCAAAGGACAACTGCCAGCCATAATCGTAGGTTTAGGGATGGTTTTAGGGTTTGGGTTACTTTTTAGGGTTAGAGTTACTTTTAGGGTTAGTAGTAGTGTTGATTTTATTGCTAGAGTTACTTTTAGGGTCAGCTTTCAAATTGGTTTTCGTGCCAGGGTTATTTTTACGATTAGGGTTGGTTGTAGTGTCATGCTTACTTCCTGAGATGGTTTTAGTGTCAGCGTTACATTCAAGGTTGGCTTTTTTGCCAGGTTTACTTCTAGGATAAGGGTTGATTTTAATGTTAGGTTTACTTTTAGGGTTAGATTTGGCTTTAGTGGTACTTTAAGATTAGTGTTTTAAGGTTAGGGTTAGTTTAGTGCTTGGTTTACTTTAAGGGATACAGCTAGTTTAGGGTTGGTTCTATGTTACTTTTAGAGTTGGGGTTACTTTTATGGTTATGGTTTTAGGGTTAGAGTTAGGGTTGGTGGGTTATTTTAGTCAATGGTTTCGGTTAGGTTTAGAGTTGGGGATACTTTTAAGATTAGAGTTGTGGTTGGTTTTAGTGCTAGGCTTACTTTTAGGGTTAGGGTTTTAGGGTTAGGGGTTATATTAGTGCTTAGTTTACTTTTATGGATACGGTTAGTGTTCGAGTAATGGTTGGTTTTAGTGCTAGGCTTACTTTTAAGGTTATGGTGAGTTTTAGGTTAGTTATGTTAGTTTTAGTGTTGACTTTAATGTTATATTTAGGGTTAGGGTTACGTTTAGGGCTAGGGTTTTAGAACTAGAGTTAGGGTTGGTGGGTTATTTTAGTGCTTGGTTTACTTTCAGGGTTACGGTTAGTGTTAGGATTAGAGTTGGGGTTGGTTTTAGTGGTAGGCTTACTTTTAGTGTTATGGTTAGTTTTAGAGTTGACTTTATTGTTATATTTAGGGTTTCTTTTAGAGTTATAGTTAGGGTTGGTGGGTTATTTTAGTGTATGGTTTAGTTTTAGGGTTACAGTTAGTTTTAGGGTTGGGGATACTTTTAAGATTAGAGTTGTGGTTGGTTTTAGTACTAGGCTTACTTCTTTTAGTGTTGTTAGTTTTAGGTTAATTATGGTTAGTTTTAGGGTTGACTTTAATGTTATATTTAGGGTTACTTTTAGGGTTAGAGTTAGGGTTGATGGGTTATTTTAGTGGTAGGTTTACTTTTAGGGTTACAGTTAGTTTTAGGGTTGACTTTAATGTTAAATTAAAGATTAGGATCTTCAAATAAAACGTAACTGTACAATGTATTATTTAAATAGTTTACACTTTGCTAATTCCGTTGTCCACACACACACACACACACACACACACTCCGGCGATGCTGTTGTTTAGCAGATAACAGGACTGACAAAGTTCATTTAATCAAGAGCAGTTAAATACCGCACAATTTTTGCTTTGTTTTTTTTAGTCACTGCTTTTTTTTTTTATGGCAAAAAACATTGAATTTTTTTTTTATCCTTTTTCAGTCGTGTCCATAAGGGGGGGATTTAGTCATAGTGAAACTCTTCCCTTGTCCATCTGGCCCTTTTTCACAGATCCCTAGGCCAGGCGAGTGGCACCCAGTATGGGTCCATAGACCTTCTTGTGGTATCCACAGCTGCTACTGCAGCTCTATGAACAAGGACCTTGGCGGTCAAACATTGCCGGAAAAGTCGCTCGTGTAACCGGGGCTGCATTTTTCATGTAGGACTGCAGAAGAGTCGTTGGCCTTAGTCGTCTTTTTTTCCTTTTCTCCAAGATGGAATCAGTCACTCTCATCACAGACATCCAACACCCCATGACTCAAATTCCACTCACAGTCACCCACCCAGTTACCTAACATAACCAAAAAAATGGTTTATTGGTCCTCTTCCTTGTGCAGATGTATGGTGATGTTGCTTGGGATCAGTACAAACAATCACAGGCCTGCTTTTACCCATTTCTTGTTCCTTTTCTCTTCAAACCTTCCGACAAAACCAGAAATCCAGTTTATTTAGGGACATTTTCTCATTTTGCATCTTCTCTTAATGAATTTGTCCATCCATCATCACCCTGGCAACACGCGGAAAGCATGGACACTAAGGATTGCCCCACCTGATGCATCCATTGTGTAGGGTGATGTATGTTCCTTCAGTTAGGGCAGGGGTCAGCAACCTTGGCTCCCTGATGTTTTTGGAACTACATCTCCCAAGATGCTCTGTCACCCATTACCTGAGCCGCATGGGAAATGTAGTTCCCAAAACATCAGGGAGCCAAGTTTGTTGACTCCTGAGTTAGGGCATAGTAGGACGCAGGGCTGGATTTACAATTAGGCAACGCAGGCATGTGCCTACGGGCGCCCACCACAGGGGGACATCTTCGTCTTCCGCTTTTTTTTACAGTTTTATAGTTAAAGAGAGAGGCCCCTCCCTGTGGTAGATTACATTTTCATATTTTATAGATAAAATTGACGAAAATTGTGGAAACGACAAAATTTTTAACAATTACACTTTCTACTTTTTTTTAAAATTTTATGGAAAAAGGCACCCCCTTCGGTGGCCAATTTTAAAAAAAAAATAATAAAATAAATATTAAAATATGTTTAAAATGTATAATATTAAAGTATTTCCCCTTGTTTTTGCACTTTTTTGTGCTGGGGAAGGGCTCCAGATGTGGTGCCTACAGGCTCGTGAGATGTATATCTGGCCCTGGTAGGATATGCATGTGTAGCGCTGTGTTAAGATCTTGCTGTGGCATTACCTATTTTTGGCCACAAGATGGAGACAGTCGCGATTAGAGACACTGGATATTGGAACTACATTTCCCGGCATGCTTGGCAAGGAGACAGGAAGTGGGTGGGGACTGGACGCTTACATCCTCCACCTCGTGGAGAACGCGGCAGACCGCGCCAGGGAAGGAAAGAGAGCAGACGCATTGAAGAGATCGCGAGAGGGCCTAGGCCAAAGACCAAGAGAGACCTGTTAGTCCTGAGAGGATCACTCAATCTGAGGAGAAGGAGACTCGCCGGAATCCAGGCATTGCTGCAGACCGGAGGAATCGAACGGAGAGCAGGCGGTGAGCTGGACAAGCTGCATGAAGTCAGACAACGGATCCGGCCGCTAGTATCCCCAGTCAAAATCGGGTGGAGAGACGTCCTGGGTCAGCGGAACCTAAAGCAATCGTCGGATGGGTGAGAGGCCTCCAAGGCTGTTTTATGATTAAAGGACGCTCTGCTGTTTTCTCTTTAAAGTCCACAGGGCCCCAACTGACTAGTCGAAGACCTTCTTTTAATAAACTCACTGGCCAGTTGAACAGTACCCGGGTACCACACACACATATACACCTTTTACATTCTGGGACTTAACCTGTGCAGGACTCATTTTCTTTTACGAATCGGAAAGGGGTTAAGATAAAGATACGTTCCGAATATATTTTTCTCTTTTTTTCCGCTGCGCGTTTACCGCAATAACGAAGGGATTGTATGTTTGGGGTTTTGCTACGTGTCCCCTTTTCTGAACTATCGGGAAATTGCATTTTTTTATGTTCGGTTGCAAATATTTTTTTTCCGAAATACGAAGCCTCGTGTTTCGTTTCTTTTCCGCTACGCGTTTTACCGTGATACGAAAATACTGTAATAATACTTGTGAATACCGTGTCTTAACATCTGCTCAAATATTTTAGTAAAACTATTTAAATGATAAAAACTCACAACTGTGTTGGAGTATATTTATTCCCTAGTGCGGGGAGACTGACCCGTGGTTCATTTTCAGCGGCTCCTCCGGGAGTGAGCGCTACACGTGGGGGCTCGTTTCCGGGATCCAGTCTCTGGAAAAACCGCATCTAAAGGGTTAAAAATGGATCCAGACACTGTTGCCGAGTGGTGTGGGGAGCACAGTAGCCAGTTAGAATGTTGTATAGTCATGGATATTCCCGCAGACACTTGGGCTGAAGATCAGATTCGCCAGGCTGTGGCCACGCTAGCACCAGATCATCGGGGCTTAATACTGGACATAAAAAAAAACCCAGATACTTCTCACATGTATGTTCTTCTTGAATGGAGAAAGGGTGTTCCGCCATGTTTTCAGGGCACGAGCGTGAAACTGGCCGAAGAGGTGGAAGTCCAACTAATTCAGCCAAGTACGCCACGTGGTGAATCCGCAAATGTTCCCGCGCCTAGTCCGTTGGCCATGATCGGGCCTGAATTTATCGTGGCTATTGGAGATCTACTGGCTAAATGTCAGAAAACAAGCCCTCCTCACACTAACTTCGGTTATCGACGGTTAAGAAATTTTACAGGAAACGTACCAACTCCGGCGGGAGAAGAAACCTTTGAAGAATGGGTGGAACAGGCGATGCAGGCTCTGGATGAGTGGGATGTCCCTGAGGCCCAGAAAAAGCAAAGGATCACCGAGAGTTTAAAGGGACCGGCGTCGGAAGCGGTGAGAAACTTAAAACTGAGTAGAAAAGATTGTACTGCTTTGGATTACTTAAACGTTCTTGAAGAAGTTTTTGGGCGAACTGAAAAGGCGGCCGAACTGGTATATCAGTACGAACACACCTATCAGAGGAGAGGTGAAAGGATGACCGAGTACATGAGGCGCCTAGATAAGATTCTACACCAGATACTCCTGAAGAAAGGGGCCGAACCGGCCGAAGTAGATAAGATCCGAATAAAACAGATCCTGAGGGGCTCTCAACCTCTAGATCCAGTAATGATGCAGCTGAGAAGCAGAGCAGGTAACCGAGAGTTAAAGTACCTGGAACTGATCCGAGTTGTACGAGAGGAAGAGGCTTTACTGGAAGAGAAATCTTTCAGGCGGGGGGAAAGGGCTTATGCACAACCTGTGAGGCATAACGACGGCCTGCAGCCTGAAAGTGACTCTCTAGATACTTATGGATCTGACGAGGACGAACAAGAACACCTAGTGTTTAAATCTACAGAGAGGGCTGCCAAAGAATCGAACCTCCCTGAATGGGGAGAATTGTCCAAAACCGTCAAGAAAGTTCAGGAAGCCCAAGCTGAATTGCAACAAGCGCACGCGGAACTGTGCCGGGTATTGATGAAGGTGACAGAGATGCAGGCAGAAATGCAGAAATTCCTCACAGGTATGCAGACGACGGGAGTTGCTGTGGCGCCTGGTCCAAATCCTTTAACCAAATTTCAACAAGCAACTACGTCTCCGCTCTCAAAGAAGAGATGTTTCGGGTGTGGAGAAATGGGCCATTTCCGCGCACAGTGCAAAGGCCGAAAGCCTGAGAAGGATAGAGTCGAGGGACTGTTGGAAGCCCTAGAAGGACTGTGTCACGGCCCTGGCAGAGGGGAATAGGGTATGAGCCCGGTGTGCGGTGATAAACAAGCTGAGTCACGTAGATAAAGTAAAAAGGGGGTTTATTGTCAATACAACAATATGGGCAATGCAGGAATGGAGATGTCTGGGGAGGCAATGCAGGGAGGAACCAGATACAGGGAGACACTGAGGGAAAACACAGCAGGAGACTTACATACAACACGAGACAGGAAACAGAGGGCTCTGGAGGTTTGGAAGCAGAGGGCACAGGATGCTTGGTAGCAGTGGGCACTGGATGCTTGGTAGCAGTGGGCACTGGATGCTTGGTAGCAGTGGGCACTGGATGCTTGTAGCAGTGGGCACTGGATGCTTGTAGCAGTGGGCACTGGATGCTTGTCAGCAGGCACTGGATGCTTGTCAGCAGGCACTGGATGCTCGGTAGCAGCGGGCACTGGATGCTCGGTAGCAGTGGGCACTGGATGCTCGGTAGCAGTGGGCACTGGATGCTCAGTAGCAGTGGGCACTGTATGCTCAGTAGCAGTGGGCACTGGATGCTCAGTAGCAGTGGGCACTGGATGCTCGGTAGCAGTGGGCACTGGATGTTCGGTAGCAGTGGGCACTGGATGCTCGGTAGCAGTGGGCACTGGATGCTCGGTAGCAGTGGGCACTGGATGTTCGGTAGCAGTGAGCACTGGATGCTTGGCAGCAGCGGGCACTTGATGCTTGGCAGCAGCGGGCACTTGATGCTTGGCAGCAGCGGGCACTGGATGTTCGGTAGCAGTAGGCAGTATACGTGGGTCATATAGTCCATGCAATAGGTCGAGGCAGGCGGCTGGCAAACGTGGTCAATATTCAAGGCAAGAAGTCGGTACACGGGTAGTCAATAATATCAGAGGATAGGAACAGGTCTAGAAGGAAGGCTACCAGGGAATGAGTGAGACAATGCAGCACTGGATCATGGGTGCTCCACCCTTATAAAGGGAATGACAGGTCTATTAGTGGTAGCACCTGAAGTTCACACAGCCTGAGGGAAGTGCAAGGTGGCGTAGCCAGAGAGATGCTGTGTAGATCCATTCAGGAGGGTGCAGTACCACCTTTGGCCTTCTTGCCACGGCGGCGACGGCGTGAACCGTGACAGATGCCCTCTCCAAGGACGCACTCCGTGCGGACAGAGCCTGTTCAAAGGTCTGCAGGTCCTCCTGGTGTACAACAGTTCCATTGGACGCAGGCACACAGTTCGTCGGCAAGGGGTCAGCATCTGTGATAATCGTGCCAGCAAATAAAGTTCGTTGTCCAGGCAGTTCTGGACCTTTTTGGCTCGTCGTTATACAAGTGTCAGGGCAACTATAAGCCATGCAGGCCTCATCATCGGTCTCATCAGGTAAAAAGCAACTGCGAGAAAAAATAAAGTCCATGTCAGCCGCGCTAGAGATCTTGGGGGTAACAGCGTCTCTTAGGGAAGCGGCTGGATTGACGCATGGCACAGCACTGGTTGTGCCAAGGTAAGCCTTCCTGGGCCAGGCGGTCCTTGGCTGCGCCGTGCTGTTTGTAGGGAGGGTTCATCATCTGAGTCGGTGACCCATTCAGCTTCTGTGGGTGTCTCAGATATAAGGGACACCTCCGGGGATAGAGGACGGGGGTTTCTGGAGGTAGTAGTTGGCTCTGGTGTTGGCATATAAACGGAGACCAGAGTGTCCTGTAGTCGTGATCGCAGGGATGCATTATCGCGTTGCAGGTCCTGTACATTTTGGAGGAGGGTACCGACCTGGGTAGCGAGGGCAGTAACGGTAGCAATATTCACTGGGTCTTTCAAAGTCAGGGCAGCAGTATCAGAGGCTGGCACTGTGGTGGTAGAACTGGGTAAAAGGGGACAGGTCTCAGCAGCATTCTCCACAGACAATACTTCAGTAGCAACAGTCCTGGCTTGTGGCACCTCCGCAGATGGCATCTCCATGGGGAACGAAGTCTCAGCAGCGGGTGTTTCAGGAAGTTCAGGCTCAACCACCTGGTTATCCTCAACGCCGGCAGGACCGGGATCAGCTTCCAGAGATCTGGGTTCAGATGCCACAGCACACATACAGACTGGAGACAAAGGGGAGACAGATGCTTTGGATTGCTGCCTGAGAGTTGTGGGAGTGGTAGTCTTCTTACTTGCTGCCTGGAGGGACATAATATCCATGGGTTCAGCATAATCAGACTCCAACTCCATGGGCACGGTAGGGTCATACTCCTCGGGGAGGGTTGGTTCAGTCTCAATGGGCACAATAGGAATATTGTTCACTTCAGAACCACCCTTAGGAGTCTCTTGCATGATTTCTTCAAACAAAGTTTTTTCATGATCCAGGGATAAGGATCTCCTGGATTTAGCAGGGACAGCAGCTTTAGGCTTGGCAGAGGTCTTAGGCCTGGTAGAGGCCTCAGTCTTGGGGGTTGTACCAGCCTTGGGAGGTGAGGAGTTCTTGGGGGTGGATTTCTTGGGAGCAGACTTTGACATAGGTGTAGATTCAGGGAAGGAAGCCAGCTTTGGCATAGGAGCTGGTTGGGGCATGGAAACAAGGTTTTTGGGTGGTCGCAGTGGGCATTGTGATATCCAATGCCGGCTATCCCACAGTACAGGCACAAGTTGGCAGCACGTCTTCTGGCTTGTTCATCAGCAGACAATGGGTCTCTGTGCCTAGATTGGGGTGTTTGCATACACACATTAGGTGAGGGATTCCGAAACTTCTGCAACAGCTCGTTAAACAGGTCCACCAGGTGTCTACACAGTTCATGGAAGGCTTTGTGTGATTAACCCTGTAAGGACCTGTATCACCGCGGGCTCAATTTGTAATGGCTGCATTGTTCTGTCACGGCCCTGGCAGAGGGGAATAGGGTATGAGCCCGGTGTGCGGTGATAAACAAGCTGAGTCACGTAGATAAAGTAAAAAGGGGGTTTATTGTCAATATACAACAATATGGGCAATGCAGGAATGGAGATGTCTGGGGAGGCAATGCAGGGAGGAACCAGATACAGGGAGACACTGAGGGAAAACACAGCAGGAGACTTACATACAACACGAGACAGGAAACAGAGGGCTCTGGAGGTTTGGAAGCAGAGGGCACAGGATGCTTGGTAGCAGTGGGCACTGGATGCTTGGTAGCAGTGGGCACTGGATGCTGGTAGCAGCGGGCACTGGATGCTTGGTAGCAGTGGGCACTGGATGCTTGTCAGCAGGCACTGGATGCTTGTCAGCAGGCACTGGATGCTCGGTAGCAGCGGGCACTGGATGCTCGGTAGCAGTGGGCACTGGATGCTCGGTAGCAGTGGGCACTGGATGCTCAGTAGCAGTGGGCACTGGATGCTCAGTAGCAGTGGGCACTGGATGCTCAGTAGCAGCAGGCACTGGATGCTCGGTAGCAGCGGGCACTGGATGCTCGGTAGCAGCGGGCACTGGATGCTCGGTAGCAGCAGGCACTGGATGCTCAGTAGCAGCGGCACTGGATGCTCAGTAGCAGCGGGCACTGGATGCTCAGTAGCAGTGGGCACTGGATGCTGGTAGCAGTGGGCACTGGATGTTCGCGTAGCAGTGGGCACTGGATGCTCGGTAGCAGTGGGCACTGGATGCTCGGTAGCAGTGGGCACTGGATGTTCGGTGCAAGTGAGCACTGGATGCTTGGCAGCAGCGGGCACTTGATGCTTGGCACAGCGGGCACTTGAATGCTTGGCAGCAGCGGGCACTGGATGTTCGGTAGCAGTAGGCAGTATACACGTGGGTCATATAGTCCATGCAATAGGTCGAGGCAGGCGGCTGGCAAACGTGGTCAATATTCAAGGCAAGAAGTCGGTACAGGGTAGTCAATAATATCAGAGGATAGGAACAGGTCTAGAAGGAAGGCTACCAGGGAATGAGTGAGACAATGCAGCACTGGATCATGGGTGCTCCACCCTTATAAAGGGAATGACAGGTCTATTAGTGGTAGCACTGAAGTTCACACAGCCTGAGGGAAGTGCAAGGTGGCGTAGCCAGAGAGATGCTGTGTAGATCCATTCAGGAGGGTGCAGTACCACCTTTGGCCTTCTTGCCACGGCGGCGACGGCGTGAACCGTGACAGACTGTTATCTACCTCACCGGCGGGAAAC